>JASDQU011177660.1:15382-26321 GCA_032191745.1 Picea mariana
TCATTTCAAATAGTCTATGGGATATATGTTGTCTTCCCTACTCAACTCATTTTACCAGTTCTAAAAATTCCTACAGGAAGAAATGAAGGAGCCAAATGACATCAAGAGGAGAATATTTCAGATTATAGAGGTTCAACAAAAGAGAGAAGCACTGAATCATATAATTGAGGCATACCAGAGAAAGATCAAATTAGCTTTTGACAAGAAAACCAAGAAGGAGATCTTTCGATAAGGCAACCTGGTCTTGAGGTGGGATGCCAGAAGGGAAGAAAATTCTAAACATGGTAAGTTCAATAACCTCTGGTTTGGTCATTTTAAGGTGATTGAGGTTCTGGAAAATAATACGTTTGTTTTACACAATCTAGATGATACTAAAATTTCTGGAGGCCCAATAAATGGGCGCTTCCCGAAACACTATTTTGCTTGAAAGACCGATGGAAGGCCCCTCTTGTCCTTAGTTGGAGCCCATGTTGAGACCTAAGTCTACACCCCTACCCCTCCTCTCTGATTTCCCTATACCTTCTGTTAGCGACAATTTTGGTCTTGGGCACAAAGGTACCTAGGTCTGCAGGTAGCACGGGAAGTGCCCAAGCGCAACGCGGGAGAATTTATTTTCTGATCACAAGTCAAGCGAGTGGGTGAAGTTTGATGTCAGCGGCCGAGGTCCACCTACAAAACGGATCGACGTGCAGCGGGATTTCGGGGCTGCCAAGTTGCCCAGGATTTAGCACGAAGGGTAGCGCTCATAGTTCAAGGCAAATCTGGGTCGTCCAATCCAATTGGGACAGGTGGCGGCCAGTCGGCATATCGGGGATCAGTGTTTCGGGAGACAAGGTGTCTCCCATTCTTTACACCTGGAATCACCAATCGGCGAAACGCCGAAAACACTTTTGGAGCCAAGCCCACAGTCCTAGCACCAGGTCACATCAAGCGAGCCTGTGAAAGGGGGAAGCCCCCTTTATAATAGTGAATACTATCTGGGCCGTTCATCTTAAGAATGTGTGGCGCACATCCGCGTCATGTTGGCATTCTGGAGTTTGAGGGGTAAGCGCACCTCGTTATTTCACCTCTCAAAACCTTGAATCCTGAAAGGCCAAAAGCGCCGAATTGAGTTTCAGAATGGGGGCACTGTGTTCTCCAGACGTCGTTTCGACGTGATCTAAATCCCGGTACCTGTTGGGAATGAATGAAGAAGAGAGAGGGTTGTTGAAACCTCGCCTCACTCATTAATTGCAAAGTACGGACGTTTCGGCTGAAAGTCTACCCGAGAAGGTCCTCTGTACTAGTTCTTCTCATGGAACCCACGCCGAGTCCTCAACTCGCTAGGGAAGCCTGGACCCGCTAATTCATCATTTAAAGGCTCAGCTACCCCCTGGCGCGAGCCATGCAGAATTAAGGTGGCGTATGACAGGGGAGTGCAGGCCAGATTTGATTGAAGAGACTCCTCGTCCCGAAAGTCCCATGGGCCTCTGTTGAGCAAATGTTTAGGAGTATATATACTTAATTTTGATATTTTTCAAGGGATCGATGGTAGAGCGAAGCTCCCGATTGTAAGGTTTTAACAGGCATTCTAGTTCTCTGGTTATGCATATGTATGTAAGATCTCTTGTTTTATGAAAGACAGTTTCCTTATTCCATCTAGTTTTCATCTCATACTGAGGGAGTTCATGATTGACCAATTCACATGAATTATTGCAGTTGTGTTATGATAAAGGATTTATTGTGGAACTCTTGTATTCTCTGGTTTTCCGCATTTGAATGTAAGAAGACCTTGCGTTCAAATGCCTTCTCCTACAGTCTGTTAGAAACCTGATGTTGACAATAGACCTTTGCATCCCTCTGATACAAGTCTTCCTCCTACTCACCCTTACTACAACTCACTGTCCGGAGTATATCTAAGACCTCACTTGCCCATGCATGCATGGTCTAGTTTCAGAGTTGAAACGATATCGTCCGAGTTTACTTCCATTCGATCACCCCTATCATACACAAATCATGACATAAACGGATGGGCGTCGGGCTCTGCTCCTGCTGCAATCCTGGAGTGACTTCCGTCACCAACATTTATGGCGCCGTTGTCGGGGAAGAAGTTGAAAATTTCCCCAGGATTGAATGACATTGAGCTTCTGATTCTGAAGGTGCATCAGGAATCAGAGCCCTTGAAGATTTCTACTCTGCACCTGGCGACTCCATTGTGACGACTCCACTGTGGTGAACCTGTTGTGTCAATTGTGGCTTTCAGAGGCAGACATACGTAGTCCCATCCATAGTTGCCTCTAGCTACACCTGAGATTGATCGGGAGGTGATCCTTGGAAGAGGAAAGGTCTCTGAAGGAGAAGTTGCCGCCGAACCAGGTAATCTGCCATCTCCTTCTGTAAGAACCCCATTTTCTCCTCCTCAATTTCCTAGCAGACTGCTTTTTGAGGTCTCCCGTTTCCTGGATTTTGGGAGTGTTCCTGTTGAGGTTTCCCCCCTGGTCTGGGATTGGAGGGAGAAATCCTTGTCACTCCCCTCTCCCGTGAAATTGTACCCTGGCGTAGACCCAGGACCACAGAAGATTTCCCCACTCCTAGCTTTATCGCTCCTCCTCTTGTTACTGTTGTCGCTTCTGCACAAAGGGAAACATCAGCCAACTTAAGCTCTCTAGCCTTCTCCCTAAATCCCTTATTGTTTCCCACTCCCCTTAGAAGCTCATCCCTAGTAAACCCTTTTCGAGCTCCTCCTCCTCTGAGTTCTCCTCCATACAATATCCCTATGGCAAGAGCAAATCCCCCTATGACCAGAATGGAGGCCATTATAGCCTCTAGGTATGCTCCCCTCGTGTTACCTCCGCCTCTCAATGCCCTCCCAACAGATGGTTACCTCAAGCAGCTACCCAAGTTTATAGGTGAGGGGGACATAACTGCAGAAGAACACCTAGAAGCCTTTTACCGTTTCACAGATGATAATGTCATCATGCATGTAGATGTATGGATGAGGATTTTTGTCCATAGCCTTCGAGGCGAGGCTAGAAAATGGTTCAAGGCCCTGCCTCCTGTATCTATTGATGGGATCGAAGCTTTAGATAATGCCTTTTTAAGACAGTGGGGAGATAAAAAAGACTTCATGTATTACATGACAGAGTTTGGGTCTTTGAAGAGAAAGGAAGGAGAGTCTGTCTCCGACTTCTCCAAGAGATTTAATAAAATGTACAACAAAATCTCTGCTGAGATAAAACCCTCCGAAGCTTCTGCAAAGATCACTTATGTTATTGACTTTGATCCCGATTTCTGCCTCCTGTTGAGGGAAAGAAGAGCCACTACTCTGGCCCATATGCAAGACGCAGTCGTGGAGGTAGAATATAATATATTGGTTGTTGACCGACTCAGGAACATTGTGGGTAGAAACATATCCAAGCAGAGGCCTGGAGCTTCCTCATCCATCTCCTCTCCCCTCCCCTTTCAGACAGATGAGACAGCTAGAATACTAAAGTCACTTTCTGCTAGAATGGAAAGGTGGGAGTTAGAAGGGAAGCCCATGTATAGAAATCCCCAGAATACTGATGGTATAGGTTTCAAGAGACCTGATAACAATGGACCGCGGGCCTTCCCAAGGGAGCAAAGGGAAAAAGATAGAGAAGATCAAAGAATTCAAACCCCTCTCCAAAATAACCTGGTTACTCATGAGGGAGGGGAGGAGATAGACGATTTCGACCCCGAAATTCATTATGTTGAAGAAGCTCCTCCTTTTCCCCATTTGACTCAGTCTGCATATGAAAAATCCTTGATGAACATCCAAATACATGAGTTAGGTAAGGGAGAAAGGGCTGGTCACACCTTTAACAGATACAATCTCAGGTCAAGAAAGAAATAAGGAGACTTTGGCAGCCAAGACCAGCCCCTCATAGTAGATAGGCCTACTAAAGTTGCAGCAGCCACTACTAAAGAAAAGAAAACTCAGAGTGCTTCGCCAACGGACAAGGAACCTATCAATGAGGTAAGGGAAGCTCCTAAGCCTATTCCTTCCTTCAATTTTGAGCATGAGATTCAGAAGATTAGAATTCCTGTACCCCTATCTGAACTCGTTAAAAACGAAGATTTCAAAAGGTCCATCTCCAAGTTGCTACAATCTGAGTCCCCCCAGCCTCCCTCTGACTCAGTGAACCTTCAAGATGAAAAGCCAGCAGTTGTCCTAGGGCCCATGGTAGAAGATAGAGATGATTCATCCCCTCCCTTCTACACATCCCTGAATATACATGATAAAGTGTTGCATAACTGCCTCATGGATTCAGGGGCTTCCCATTACCTTATGCCCAAAATAGTAATGGAAGAATTGGGACTGGAGGTTACAAAAACTTATCATGATTTGTACTCTTTCGATTCAAGAAGAGTGCAGTGTCTAGGAGTCATCAAAGACCTGGTGGTTTCTTTGTTTCAGCTGCCCATGAAGAGTGTGGTCATGGATATTGTGGTAGCTGACGTTCCCCCCAAATTCGGCATGTTGTTGTCTAGATCTTGGATTAAAAAGCTTGGGGGAACATTACAGATGGATCTCACGTATGCCACCATCCCAGTATTTGGAGGGGAACACAGGAGGTTGTACAGGGAAGCCCAGCTACCCTATATTGTCAGTGATGAAGCAAACCCCACTGATCACCCCATATTTGCACTTGACACCGATTTACGGTCTAGTTTGTTGTAGATCACTGAAACTCTTGAGGTCCCTTTACAGATCAGGAAGAAGTCCATTCTTAATCAGGAGATACCTCCTCCAACCACCTCTGTTTGGAAGATTTTTTTCGACGGAGCTTCTTCTAGCGAAGGCGCTGGCGCTAGGGGGGCTTTCATATCACCTTGTCAAGAGGCCATATCCCTGTCATACAAGCTGGAATTCGAAACCACCAACAATGTGGCAGAGTATGAATCTCTTGTTCTGGGTATGAGGGCCGCAAAGGAAATGGGAATTAAAGAAATAGCAATATTTGGAGATGCTGAGTTGATTATCCAGCAAGTCAGAAATACTTATCGTGCTAATAATCCCCAGCTCAGGAATTATAGAAATGAGGTATGGGACCTGATTGACAATTTCTTCTTGGCCTTTAACATTTCTTTCATTCCGAGGGGGCAGAATACTTCAGTCGATTATTTAGTTGTCTCAGCTAGTTTGCTCAAAGTTCCTCTGCCGCCTATGATCAAATATGATGTTGAAATAAGATATAGGCCCTCTGTACCGGATAATGTCAAGCATTGGAAGGTATTTGAAGATGACCTGGAGATCAAAAAATTTCTCCAATCTATTGATGAATTTTTTGCGTTGCACATTGATCAGGAACCCGACATGGAAGGTGACCCTCACCCTGAAGTGTTTTTAAATAAAATTGCTAACCACCAGATTATTTAGCTGCCTAGCAATCACATTCTGAGGGGACTAATCCCTTTAGAAAGACTGTTCGATGTGAATGATGTGGCCATAAAGGGTAAGGTTTCAAATGAAGATGTTGATACAACCGAATGCAACATCAGCACACAGGAGGAGCCTAGGCTTGTCAAATTATCAAGCAGTTTGACCAGAGAATAGAGGGCCGAATATACTGAATTGCTGAGAGAGTTTGTTGATGTGTTTGCATGGTCATACGAGGACCTTAAGACATATGACACATCCGTCATTGAACACAAGATCCCATTGAAGGAAGAAGTTAGGCCATTTAGGAAGAAGCTAAGACAGATAAATCCCATGTTGCTGCCTGTCACAGAGAAAGAAGTGAAGAAGTTGTTGGAGGCCCAGATTATCATCCCCTTGAGATATTCCGAATGGGTGGCCAATTTGGTTCCGGTGACGAAGAAAAGTGGAGAAATCAGGCTTTGTGTCGATTTCAGAAACCTGAACAGGAGCTCAAAGAAAGACAATTACCCCCTACCTAAGATGGAGCACATACTGCAGAGGGTAACTAGTGCATCCAGGATATCCATGATCGATGGGTTTTCTAGCTATAATCAGATATCAGTCATGCCTGAGGACAGGGAAAAGACAGCCTTCACCACTCCTTGGGGCACATTCATGTACGCCAAAATGCCTTTTGGACTTATGAATGCAGGAGCAACATTTTAGCGAGCCATGGATATAGCCTTCATCGGGGAGAAAGACCAGTTTGTAGTGATCTACCTAGACAACATCACAGTCTTCTCCAGGTCTGATAAAGAGCACCATTGCCACTTGAGGAAAGTTTTTTTGAAGTGTCGGAGGTTTGGTCTCTCCCTAAATCCCAAGAAATCCTTATTTTCTATGATGGAGGGCAAGTTGTTAGGCCATATAGTATCAGCAAAAGGAGTGAGGATCGATCCTAGCAGAGTAGAGGCAATTCAGACCCTGTCACTTCCCAGATCTAAAAAGGAGGTCCAGGCCTTTTTAGGAAAGATTAATTTCCTGAGGAGATTCGTCTCAAATTTTGTTGAACTGGTAAAACACATCACGACAATGCTCAGAAAGGGAAACGAAGTGAAATGGACCGTTGAACCCAGGGAATATTTTGTCCAAATAAAGAGGGCACTAACTGAGGCACCTATGTTGATTAGTCCTGATTATTCCAAACCTTTCCTGGTCTTTTCTATTGCTTCCTTCGATACGATAGCAGCAGTGTTGTTGCAGAAAAATGAGGAAGGACGGGAGCAACCCATTGCTTTCTTCAGCAGGGCATTAAGAGATGCAAAGATCAGGTATGAAATCATGGAGAAGCAGGTCTATGCCTTAGTGAAAGCTCTCAAATCTTTCAGAGTCTATGTCTTGCACTCAAAGGTAACAACATACGTTCCTTCGGCTTCTGTGAAGGACATCCTAGTGCAGCCCGATTTAGATGGGAGAAGAGGCAGATGGATAGCTAGAATCTTGGAATTTGACTTGGAAATAAAGCCCACCAAGTTGGTTAAGGGGCAAGGTTTAGCCAAGATACTGGCTGAATCCAATTGCGAAGCATTGGGAGTTAGTTTCATCAATACTTTCCTAGGAATTCAGCAAGCTGAGTTTCCCTGCCAATGCTCTTAGGATGGCTTATCATTAACAGAATGTGCCTGGTATCGTGACATTTTGTACTTTCTGCAGGAGTTGAAGCCCCCGGATGGAATGTGTAAAAGTAAGGCAAGAACTTTAAAGCTCAAGGCAGTCAGATATTGCCTCATTGGGCAAGTCTTATACTGGAGAGACCCCCTAGGAGTGCTGCTAAGATGTCTGAACCCACCAGAAGCCCAGAAAGTTATATTTGATTTCCATAGAGGCCTTTGTGGGGGGCATCATTTCTGGAAGACCACAGTTCACAAAATCCTCAGGGATGGGTATTACTGGCCCACTGTATTCGTTGATGTCAGCAGCTTGGGCCATTACCACTGAAGCCTGTGATAGCTTCAGCACCTTTTCAACAGTGGGGGCTAGACTTTATCGGGGAAATTCATCCTCCCTCAAGTGGCCAACACAGATGGATCCTGACTGCAACAAATTATTTCACCAAGTGGATAGAAGCTGCCCCCACCAGAAGTACATCCCACAAAGTAATTATCAGCTTCCTGGAGGATATCATGGCCAGATTTGGCTATCACAGCAGAATCGTCACTGATAATGTTGCTTCCTTCAAATCTGAGCCTCTCATTAAGTTTTGTGAGCAGTTCCATATCTCGCTAATTCACTGCACCCCCTACTATCCCCGGGGCAATGGTTTAGCAGAATCCTCCAACAAGGGCCTGATAAGGATCATCAAAATACTATTGGAGGACAACAAAAGGGCCTGGGATTCGAAGTTGAAATTTGCTTTATGGGATGATCGAGTGACAACGAAGAAATACCTAGGCACCTCGCCTTTTCAGCTGGTTTACGGAGTAGAGGCGGTTTTTCCCACTCAGCTCGCCTTACCTGTGGCAAAGTTCTTTCAAGATTATGAAGGAGAGTTGGATCATATGATCATAAGGATTCATCAGATAGTAGAAATACAGCAAATCAGGGAACAGGTGAGGGACACAACTCATAGTCATCAGCAAAGGGTTAAACAGGCTTTTGACAGGAAGTTCAGGAAGAAGGAGTTCGAGATCGGGATAAGGGAAAACATAGCAAGTTTGACTCCCTCTAGATCGGCCCCTTCAAAATCTCTGAGGTCTTCTCAAACAACACGTACCAGTTGCATGATCTGGAGGGTAAAGAGGTTTTCAACAGCCCAATAAATGGGCATTTTCTGAAGAAATGTTTTGTTTTAGCCTTAGACGGCTCCTTTGTTTGTAAATATTGTCCTTTAGTTCTTTGTTCATTTTCTGTTTGTATATTTTCGGCTTAGTAAATGACTCCATAGCCCAATAGCAAGGAACTGAAACTGCAGAATGAGTTCTTAGAGCATCATAGGAATGACTCTATCCCCCATGGAGCCTAATGTTAGCGACAATTTTGGTCTTGGGCACAAAGGTACCCAGGTCTGCAGGTAGCACGAGAAGCGCCCCAACGCAACGCGGGAGCATTTCTTTTCTGATCACAAGTCAAGCGAGCGGGCGAAGTTTGATGTCAGCGGCCGAGGTCCACCTACAAAACGGATCGATGTGCAGCAGGATTTCGGGGCTGCCAAGTTGCCCAGGATTTAGCACGAAGGGTAGCGCCCATAGTTCAAGGCAAATCTGGGTCGTCCGATCCAATTGGGACAGGTGGCGGCCAGTCGGCGTATCGGGGATCGGTGTTTCAAGAGACAAGGAGTCTCCCATTCTTTACAGCTGAAATCGTCGATCGGCGAAACATCGAAAACACTTTTGGAGCCAAGCCCACGGTCCTAGCACCAGGTCACATCAAGCGAGCCTGTGAAAGGGGGAAACCCCCTTTATAATAGTGAATACTATCTGGGCCGTTCATCTGAAGAACGTGTGGCGCACATCCACGTCACGTCAGCATTCGGGAGTTTGAGGGGTAAGCGCACCTCGTTATTTCACCTCTCGAAACCTCGAATCCCGAAAGGCCAAAAGCGTCGAATTGAGTTTCAGAATGGGGGCACTGTGTTCTCCAGACGTCATTTCAACGTGATCTAAATCTCGGTACCTGTTGGGAATGAATGAAGAAGAGAGAGGGTGGTTGAAACCTCGCCTCACTCATTAATTGCAAAGTATGGACGTTCCGGCTGAAAGTCTACCCGAGAAGGTCCTCTGTACTGGTTCTTCTCATGGAAGCCACGTCGAGTCCTCAACTCGCCAGGGAATCCTGCACACGCTAATTCAGCATTTAAAGGCTTAGCTACCCCCTGGCGCGAGCCATGCAGAATTAAGGTGGCATATGATAGGGGAGTGTAGGCCAGATTTGATTGAAGAGACTCCTCGTCCCGAAAGTCCCGTGGGCCTCTGTTGAGAAAATGTTTAGGAGTATATATACTTAATTTTGATATTTTTCAAGGGATCGATGGTAGAGAGAAGCTCCCGATTGTAAGGTTTTAACAGGCATTCTAGTTCTCTGGTTATGCATCTGTATGTAAGATCTCTTGTTTTATGAAAGACAGTTTCCTTATTCCATCTAGTTTTCATCTCATACTGAGGGAGTTCATGATTGACTGATTCACATGAATTATTGCAGTTGTGTTATGATAAAGGATTTATTGTGGCACTCTTGTATTCTCTGGTTTTCCGCATTTGAATGTAAGAAGACCTTGCGTTCAAATGCCTTCTCCTACAATCTGTTAGAAACCTGATGTTGACAACAGACCTTTGCATCCCTCTGATACAAGTCTTCCTCCTACTCACCCTTACTACAACTCACTGTCCGGAGTATATCTAAGACCTCACTTGCCCATGCATGCCTGGTCTAGTTTCGGAGTTGAAACTATATCGTCCGAGTTTACTTCCATTCGATCACCCCTATCATACACAAATCGTGACATAAACTAATGGGTGTCGGGCTCTGCTCCTGCTGCAATCCTGGAGTGACTTCCGTCGCCAACACCTTCATCAAAATCATTCCTCTTTTGGTTGGTTAAGTCGATTTCCCATTACTAAATGAATCAGTTTTTATCATTATCTTTCTTGATTGATTCTTTGCACCAATTATTTATGTTTTCTTGAAGGATAATTGCATGTTATGGTTTGGGTTTGAAATACTTGTCATCATGTTTTCCATTGATTGAGCATGCAGTAGGTCAACCAAGTCCTTTGTATGCACATGAAACATCCAAAGAAAAAATGTAGCAATTCAGAGCAGTGGATTTCGAGCTTAGATTGTGAGAAAACAGAGAGATTAAATTTTCGACAGTGGAGATCCAACAGTCAATTAAGATCAACGACTCTTGTGAATTCGGGGTTTTAAAATAGTGTGAGGTTTAACAAAAAAGAAATATGAAGTTTTACTCCACGACTTTGGCGTTCGGGTGTCCGAGCTTGTCATTGTAAAAAAATAAAAAAAACCCGAAGTGTCGGAGCCCCGAACTGTCACATCACTCTGGGAGATTTCAACCAAAATAAAACGTAGTTCCTCGGAGCTCCGGAGCTCCGAGTTGCCGAAGTACCGGAGCCCCCCAACATTGAAGTCTCAAAATGTTTCTACGTCACTTCGCGAGTTTGGTCATTCGGGAGATATTCATACTCTGCATTCAATACCTGGGAAGTGTCGGAGCCCCGAACTACCACGCCACTCCAAGAGATTGTCACTCTGGGACATTTCAATTCAGAACAAGCACAAATATTCGAAGTGTCGAAGTGTTGAAGCATTGGATCCCCTGTTAGGTAGCTAGAGAAGTAGTAGTGGGGGGCCATAGGGCCCATAGTGATAATATTGGAGACCATTCAATGTAAGGTGGACTAGGTCCACTATATTATTAAATAAGGCCCACTATGGTAGTTAAATATAATAAATGGGTAGTTAGATATAATAAATGTAAGAGGACTTTTTAGAAGGTTATACTTCTAGAAGATTCCTCCTCTAGAATGTTTTTAGGTGATGGTAGCACTATATAAAGAGGCT
>JASDQU011177661.1:0-26426 GCA_032191745.1 Picea mariana
AATGGCCTCAGAAGTTAAAACCTGCTAAAAATAGTAAATTGCCAAAATGGTCAGAAAACTATTTTGAGCCATTTGGAGAAGGTGGGTGGCCATCGATATCCACCTGGATCACCATTTGGGAGAACTTACAAGGGTGACAGGATTTGTGGAGGTCACAGTAGTAGATGAAAGTATATATTGACGCCCACTACGAGTCGTCATTATCTATTTGTGGAGTCACCAGATGATTTGCTTGAAATCATCAAAGAAAAGCGAAAACACCCTAGTGGAGTCGCCAAGTAAACTTGTAAGAAAATAGTCTCTGAGGCAAGGCTTACCGAAAAGATTTGTCCTTTGAGGAGAATTGAATCAGTTTTCCCCAGCAATGGCGCCAAAATGTTATCGTGCAGTTTGTAGCTAGGTCAAATAGCTAGAAGATAGAGGCCAAACTGGCGTAATAGGAACCCACCCCACCCAATGTCACCACAATGGAGAGGTTCTTTCTATTTAGGGAGGTTAGGCCCAGGGGAGACGTCCCCGGTAACCTAGGGTTTTGAAGAGGCCAAGGNTAAAGGTCAAAGTAAAAGTCCCTCCTCACAGGTTACCACCAAGATCAGATAATCTGGCTAAACAACCAATAATGAAGTGTATCCCCAAATGAGAACACCTGCTCGGAACAAAGAAACAATAAAACAATACATGCAGGCTATGATTCAATGGGTTAGTACTTCATATATCTATTTGATATCAATATATTGGAAATTATACAATAGATATTGACGATATCAATGTTTATCAATAATAGTGATGGAACAATGTCAATTCATTAATCAATATCGAGATGATGTACCAAACAATGTATCCAATCAATTTCGTAATAAATGCTTTAAAACACCATCTAATTGCTTATCAACAGAAAATGCTGCCTCAAGATGGAATAACCAAGGATGACGTCAGCCTTATTAGGGTTAGTAGTTAGTTAGGGTTTCAAACTATAAAAGTTTTAAGAGTTGTTTCACCACTATCACTTCAATGTTGGAGACCTGAGATCAGTGCCTAAGGGTAAATGGAGTCAATTCAAGAGAGGACGCAAGGTAGAAGGGAATAGGCTAAGGACTAGAGGGAAGGTTTCTGAAGTGCTACAATGATAGGGCTCCAGAAGCAAAACCCTAGGGGAAAAAGGCTCACTCCATTGTTGCTTAAGCAAGGCCTCATGCTCTTTCCTCCTTCCTTAGGTTAAACTTGGAAAAACAACTAGCATAAAGGATAAATCAAGACACGAGAGTGAGGTGAGGGAGAGTGTTTCAAAGGCAATGCCTTATCACCAAACCATAGAAATAAGATGACGCTAGGTGTAGATAACCTAGGCCTGGGACGTCTCCTCCTTCTTGACTTTTAAAATGCATGGCTAGCATAGGGGAAGAAGTAAAAAGAGTGTAGCAATGGCTAGGCTCTTCCTTCCTTCTTCAATGACTGAGAATTTCTCTTTTAGGGGACATGGGACAACGACCTACTTGTGTGTTTGTCCCCTAGGGTTTTAAAATCAACAAAATTTATAATAAATGCAAGAATATAAGACTACAACCATTCAATTAAGAAGTTTTGCAAAAAAAACACTTACATATCATGAAGAAATAGCATTGCAAACCCTAGTTGTAAACCTTCCTTCAAGAGAAATGCCAAAAATTGCCAAGAAAAGCCTTCCTTCAACAAGTGCGCCTCACTCAAAAGATGAAATACCCAACAAGGGCAAAAAAATCAGATCTCACTAGGAGAGTGAGTTGTGTGTTATGTCAAAATGAGGATAAAACTCCTCAATATATACTGTATCATGACCTTTAATTAATTTTAGGTCATAAAAATTAGCCGACAAGGCTTTAAACCAAAATCATACTATTTTTACATTAAAATGTCAAATTAAAACCCTAACTGAGTTGTAATAAAGGTGAAAGCCCCTTGAATGGAGGCTCTAGCCCCTTTTAGGGCAAATGAGGCATCCAAGAGCAAAACGTTGACCCTCCAGGGACCTCTCCAACATGCCACATGTGCCACTACTACCCAATCTGCCTCCAAGAATGACCATGATGTCATGGTAAGAATGGGGGCACTCTGATCCTTCCAAGGCCAACGTTCCACTGAAAAGGGGTCATTCCCCCTAGGTCGAGCTCTGCCAAAGTGCCTCTGGTGAAACATTCTTCTTCTTCTCAGGTGTAAGAGCTC
Source organism: Picea mariana (assembly GCA_032191745.1). Taxonomy (NCBI): domain Eukaryota; kingdom Viridiplantae; phylum Streptophyta; class Pinopsida; order Pinales; family Pinaceae; genus Picea; species Picea mariana. The sequence continues at coordinate 2,200 of JASDQU011177661.1, forward strand.
AATCAAGCACTGTCATGTCTCTGCCCCTCTTTCGAGTCTCAACAACCATCTGATGGGATCTTCAGCCCCATGGAGGCCCGAGCTAATCATCTCCCCATGTGTACCGGTCCAAATGGTACCTATTCGTCGGGCATGGTCCTATACATCAAAAATTTCGCCCTCCATGGGCTCATTAGTCACAGGGATCACAACAATGTTAATCACGTTTCTTCATTAATATTATCAAACACATGCATAAAAACCCTGATATATCATCCAATAGTTCAAAGACATTACAAAGACATACAATACAAGTTTGAAGAAAAGGACAAGACACCCTTTTGGGCTAGTATCCATAAAGAAATGAAAGTCTCCAAGGGGTTTAATCCAAGCCATGCAAAATGAGGTGGTGCAGATAAGGGATGTTCAGACACACGGGTAGAGTGAGAGCTAGGGATGCATGATATTACCTGTGGGTGCCTTTGTAGAAGGCAAGTTGTACCCGTCATGGATGCACTTTTTTCCAATCCCTTTCTTGCCTTTATTCTTTTCTTTTCTTTATTTGCCTTTTCTTTTTATTTCAAGGACTAACTAGAGGACACTGCCTTGGTGTGGTGACCAGAGCTGACAGTGTTACCCACAAGCACTTTCACAGAGATGATAAGGCTGGCTCATGATAAGACCCCCTCTCCCTTGGCCATGCAACCAAAGGTCACTGCCCTGGTGTGGTAACCAGATAGTGGCAATGTCATGCTGTTAGGTACCCATGAATATAATAGGTTGGCTCGTGATGAGACCCCCTATCCTCTTGGCTAGGTCTTGTTTTGTTATTTTTCTTCGGGTCCCTGTTGTTTCTTGCTGAGAGGATTTTTATTTCCTTCTCGGGGATCCTTGGGCAAGGCATCTTGAGGTTTCATTTTTAGTCTTTTATCTTTTATCAGCCGCTTTTACCTTATGGGCCTTTAGCCCCTTCTTCCCACGAGATAAGGTGCAACCCCACAAACAGATCAACCTAATGCCCAAACAAGGGGAATGGGACATATGAGCGGGAGATAAGATGAAAAAGTGATGGTACGATGGGAGTGGACGATGGCTCTTCAGAAATCCCCCCGGTGGCAAACCAAAACCTATGGGTATAGGCTTGCTAGGACACCCTGTCAATCCCCCCAATCATGGTCAAGTGGGTTAATGTAAGATCCAAGAAGTCGTCGGAGATAAAGGATTTAAGATGCATATATCCAAAGGTTATAATGATCAAAGGTGACACATACCATGATACCTGGACCAATTGCCTCATGGAGCAAGAGCCTTCTCCGATACAAGACCTACCTGATGGTGATGGATGTTGTTGCTGCTGACAAGACAAATTTGATGAAAGAAGAGAAGGATGGTCCCTCCAGAGCCATGCTCAGGTCAATCCTGCTCTCGGTACTCCATGTCTAGGACCTGTGGGCCTCAAGACATGATCTCCTAGTTATCCCTAGAAATCAGGGATAACAGGGCATCAAGACATAATCTCCTTAGTTATCCCTAGGATAGGGGATAACATATGTCTCCATCTTGGGGACATGTGCTCACCGTAGAGAACATGAGAACCTCATCATCTTTGGAATAACCTGTAATCTGTTATATCTCAAAAAATAATTAGTAATATTTTGGGGTGGCGATGTCACTCCTCGCTCATATATGATACAATGGAATGAAAAGTGAGAAAGCATATATATATATATATATATATATATATATATATATATAAATGAAAATGAAACTACAACTATACTACTCTAGAATGATATGCAGATGGTATATACAATGAATGCAAATGCCTACCTAACTTACATCTACTTACCTGTTGGTTGAATGCCAGGTGTAGTCAAATAGCCAGTGAAACCATCCTAGCAATGGCTCATAACACCTTGCTCTATGCAAACAAAACAATGACAAGTTAAGCACAAAAATAACATGAGTTAGAAAATGTATTGTATCATCGGAAATCGTAAAGTCTAGCTCATGGAGGCGGGAGGGAGGGACAAAATTGTGCCAAGTCACACTCTTAGGAAAGTGCTTAATCCATCTCAGAAAGGGATCGTAAAAAATAAAATGTTCAATAGACTGACTCAAAGAGTCTGAAGGTTTTCTACCTTGGACATCTTCACAACATGAGGCCTGGGAAGGGACTAGAAAGATATTAGAGGACAACTGACAATTTCTCAAGGGAAGGCTGGAAGATTGAGATAACAAACTTATTCTTGGGGTATTTAACCGACCCTTGAATTCTAAAAGTAATATCTTCCTCAATGAAAAAGTAATACAAAGGACATGCTTCCAAAATACACCTTTAATGACATAGCAAGATAAAAGAGTTGAAGGGACCTTAAAAACATTGTCACAAGGATCCTTCTCTGGGAAAGAAATGTCCTCACATTTATCAATATCTGAGCACAATGGTGGTTGATAATAGTATTCATGGAATAAATCCAAGTGCCCAAATGAATACTCATCAAAATATTCAAGGTATGACCGAAAATCATCATGGGAACATAGCACCAGGTCATCCTTGGGTGTCTGAAAAATATTTGTAATCATATCATCTCCTTGTCGCCAAATGTCAAAATTATTAGTAACCTCATATGATAATTGTAAAGGAAATATTTGGAAATTACCCTCAATGTCGTAAATGGGATCCCCATCATATCCAATAACATCCCATTTACGCTTTCCGACATGTATGAATTCATCAATATTATCAACAAAGTCATCACCTTTATCATAACATGAAGGGATTAAAACATCCAAGGGATCCTCTAACACTTATTCACTTTCCAAATCATAAAATAAAGCATCATTAGACTCTTGGAAAGGAAAATAACTTACTGTGTTTACTTCTTCATGTGTAGGATCTTCGAGGATTTGGATAACTTCATTAAATGGAAGAACATGCATCAATGTTTTGTCCTCATGATTTGTCTCTGCATATTAAACTTCATAATAAGGAGGATCTTTCTTGTCCAAATATTCCTTTTCTTCTTCCCCTTCTGAATCATAGAATAAGGTATCATCAAAAACTTGAAAAGGAAAGTGACTAACCTCATCCTCTTATTCTTGTGTAGGAGGAATATGCTATTGCATAGCTTCATCAGAGGGAGGAGTACACATCAATACTTCATCATCATGTTTTATATCTTTAGGCTCTCACTCTTCAACCATGTCTTCATTATCCTCCGTAGAAGCATGAGTAAATTCATGCTCTTACTCATGGGATTGGAAACCCTCATTAAGACCTTTATCCTCAACCCCTTGTTGATCAATTTCCTTTTCCCTTCTTTCTTGGAAATTACCAGTAAAGGTCTCAAGGGAAACTAATCTCTCCAAACTAAAAGTATCTGGAGTAAATAGGTGTCCTTCCTTGAACAAGGGGATATTTTCCTCGATTTCTATAGCCATGTGATAAGCTTCATTGATTGTTTTTGGCCCCTTTTTATTGAGGAGAAACCCTAAATGTACTAGGAGTGCATTGGTATAGAGGTAAGCAAGGTATTTGTCTTCAAGATGATGTCTTCTAGGAATTTTCCATAGAAAATTTTCAAACCTAGCATGGAATTCTCGGATACTCTTGTTCTTAGTTTGTTTGACGTACTTGAGTATTTTTATTAGCATCTGTATATCTTGTATTTTAATACCTCATTTCTTGATAAATTTTTCTTCTAATTGGTCTATAGATGTGATACTAGTATCAGGGAGATCATCATACCATTTCCTAGCATTGCCATGAAGAGTGGCAAAGAAAAGTTTCATTGCCAAATCCTTGGCATCATCACTGATAGGGTGGAGTTGAAAGAAAGCCCCAAAATTATACATGCGATTGTCGGCTCTAACCCCATCATTACCAGTGAATCTAGGGAGCCATTTTTCATACCTAGGGGGCATTTGTCGAGGGTAACCCAGAATTTTACTCATATCCAAGGGTTTAAAATTTCATGGGTCCCATTGAGAAGCCATGTTTAGCTTAATCATCAATGGAGTCACAAGATAATCCTTCTATGGATCATCAAATGAAAAGAGGGAATCACCCTTGGTGGAGTCGCTAGGTAAGCTTCATAACATAAAGGGTTTGAGGGAAAGGATTACCAAAAACGTGTCATTGAAGAATATTGACTCAGTGTTCCTCGAAAACGAAGCCAAAATGTTATCGCACAATTTGTACTTTCCCAAAATCCCAAGGCAAGTGGATACATAATTGGCGTAACTAGGAATAACCTATCATCGTCACCTTAATAGGAGATCCCTTTCTATTTAGGAGTATGTCAAAACTACCCCAGGGGAGACTTCCTCGATGACATGGGGGGTTTGAGAAGGATAAGGAAAGTAATCACAAGGAATTCCTTCCCCTCTCATAGATCACTCAAATCAAAGGTTTATTTTATGTCTTAAAGGATGAAGCAAATGGATATTATTGTGTACCTTCCCAGAACAAGACAACAAGGAAAACAAGGTACTTTCCAAGTACCAAATGATTGTTAGTACTTCATAAGACAATAAAACTTCATATAGTGAGCTAGATGATTATGAATTTTCAGAAATGCAACATTTTATAACAGCAATTAATATCTTATAACAAGCACAAGATTTATGCCTTGAAATTGCTTGAAAAAGACAATAAAAAGTGACTTTGACTAGGAAAATTGATAGTAAATTGTCACAAGAAAAATTAGCAATGTTTAGATAGATCTTAATGTCACTTTTGCAGAGAAATTGTTGCAGTTAGATGGCTGTAGCGATCTTTTGCAACAACAACAAACTTAAACGGTCAAAAGTGCAAGAAAACCACACACAAAACTAGCACTTACCTAGTAGATTCACTAGCAATTATCACAATTGAATTTTGAATGGTTCTAGTGCAAGTTATGTAGGTAAATGTGTCAAATTAATTTATGTTTATATGGATATAGAAATGTTTTTCTACATATTCAAGTTATCTTGGGAGTTCGTCTAATTTAGGGTTAGAAAATGTTAGTAAAGACTTCAAGGATAAGAGTATGAGTGTTTGTTTGATCAATAAACACTTGTAGAAGATAGTCTAGTGCCTTTCTAGGGTAAATGGAGTCACTAAAGGAAGCAGAAAATATTAATGGAAAGATATAAATGATAATGATATTTTAAAGGGGTGGAGGGGATAAGAGAGGTGTTGGTATGCCAAGGCCTCAAAAATCCACTTCCAAGAGAAAATTGCTAGAAAGTAACAAGGGTTAGGCCCTAGTGATTTTCTCTTTCCTTGAACAAAATGTAATAAAATATGAAATTCGGAAATGGAAGTAGGGTTACTTGAGTGATACAATGGTAGGGCTCTAGTATCTACTTCAAATTTGGTGTCTTTCAAGAAATTTTAGCATATGGAAGATTATAGGTAAAAAGATAATAACATATATCTTTCCCCTAGGGTTTCAAGCAAGCAATTTCATAATCTTAGACATGAAACAAGTAAAAATAACCATAAGAATTCATTCACAATAAAGAAATGAAGATTTTCCACTTACTTCACCAAGAATAATCTAGCAAATCAACGTAGTTGAAGATCCTCCACATGAAAATAGCCAAAATACACCAAAAATTGTCTCCTTCAAGAAGTGTGCACCACTAATTTCAGCCAAGAACACTTAAGGAAGGCCGAATTTCAGACCTACACTTCAGTGATGAATGAATGATGAAAAAATACAAGATTTTTTTCTCTTATTTATACAATAACAATAACCTTTAATTTTCTTTTAGGTCATAAAAGGCCGACATGGCCAGTTTACATCAAAAATACAAATTTTACATAAAATTAACAATTAAACCCCTAATTTCACTTTAGGTATGATGTCATGCCCCTCTAGGGTGACGTTAGACCCCATCATGGAATGCTAGGCCTCAAATGCAAAACGTTAGGCCTCAAAATCTCCCACACGTGCCAACTAGCACCAAATCGTCCTTATGCCAAACCCTAACTGGATGACGTCAAGGGTCAATATGATGACGTCAGGGGCCTTCAAGGGCCAATTTCATGGTGGAATGGAAAGACCCCCCTGGGTCAAGGCCTGCTAGAGTGTCTCGGGGGAAACGTCCTTCTTCCTTCCTGGTGCCATCCATTGGTGCCCCTTTGCCCATGGTTGGGATCACAACATCCATCTGGTGGGCTTTTATCCCCATGGAGGTTTGAGCTAATCATATCCCCATATGTACCTGTCCATTAGGCATGGTCCTGCAGCAATAACAAGTATGCCCTCCATGGGCTCATAAGTCACAAGGATCATATCAATGTCAATCACATACAATAATCAAATTACCCAAACATGTGCATCAAACCCCCCTTTACCTAGACAAATGCTCAAAGACGTTATGCAGTTTAACAAGCCAGGTTTGGAGAGGGTATCAGGATGTACTATTGGGATAATCCTCCTCAAGTTTGGGGTGTTTCCCAAGTGAAGACAAATATAGGTCATGAAAGAGTATGAAATTTTGTAGGGGAATGTTTGGGCAAGGGGTGCAATGATAACAGGGGAATGTGAGTTGCACCTTGTCATGGATGCCATTGTTTCCTATCCCATTCAATGCCTTTTATTCTTTGTATTATTTCTTTTTATTTTGAATATAATAAATGGGGGACACAATCATGGTGACCACTAGTGACAGCGTTACCCACAAGCACTTCACAGTGAGAAGGTTGGCTTGTGATGACACCCCCATTCTCTTGGCTATGACACCAAAAGCCACTACCCTAGTTTGGTGACCAGATAGATGGTAGTGTTATACGGATACATGCCCATGGACCTAATGGACCAGCTCATGATGAGACCTCCCATCCACCAAATAGACCTTGAGTTTAATTTTATCTTACAGGTCCTCTTTTCTTACTAAGAATCCTTTTATTTCTTTCTTAGGAATCCCTAGGTGAAGCATCTTAAATTTTTCATGTTGGCTTTTAACTTTTTCCAGCTAATTTTACCCCCTGGGCCTTCATCCCCTTCTTCCCACAAGGTGAGGTACAACCCTTACTAGTGTGGAAAACCCATTGCCTGAACCAAGGTAGGGGAAGACGAGATGGACAATGATGAAAAGTGGTAAGTATGGAAGGAATGGACGATGACCTTTCATAGACCCACCTAGTGGCAACTCATCCCTAAGGGAACCAACTTACTAGGGAATTTTGTCACCCCCCCCCCAGGTATGAACAAGTTAAAGAGCATAATTTCCAACAAAATGTTATGAAACAAAGGAGAGCTTAGTGCAACATATTCAAATTCTTTGAAAATCAGAGTGACACATACCATGATACCCAAACTCGTTACCTCATGGAGAAAGACCCAATGCCACGTTAGGATCAAGGCCGGTGGGATGGATGTTGTTGTTGTTGATAGATGGAATGCATTGAAGAAAATATGATCCCTCCAGGGCCAAGCTCAAGTCGTATGGCTTTTGATACTCCATGTCTAGGAACTATGGGCCTTGAGACATAATATCCTTAGTTATTCCTAGGATAGGGGATAACATCTGGCTCCAACTTGGGGACATGTGCTCACTGTAGAGCACATGAGAACCTCAACATCTCTGGCATGACCTATAATATGATATATCTCAAAAAAGAATTAGTAATCTCTTGGGGTGGTGATATCACCCCTCGCTCATTTATGATACAATGGAATGAAAAGTAAGCAAGCATATATATTAAAATGAAAATAAAACTACAACTATATTACTATAGAATTATATGCATATGGTATATACAATGAATGCAAATGCCTACCTAACTTACCTCTACTTACCTATTGGTTGAATGTTAGGCATAGTCAAATACCTAGTGAAACCATCCTAGAAATGTCTCATAACACCTGCCTCTGTGCTTGATCATAAACTAAAACAATGACAAGTTAAGCACAAAAATAACATGAGTTAGAAAATGTTTTGTATCATCGGAAATCGTAAAGTCTAGCTCATGGAGGCGGGAGGGAGGGACAAAATTGTGCCAAGTCACACACTTAGAAAAGTGCTCAATCCATCTCAGAAAGGGATCGAAAAAAATAAAAGGTTCAATAGACTAACTCAAAGAGTCTTAAGGTTGTCTACCTTCGACATCTTCATAATCTGAGGTCTAGGAAGGGACTAGCAAGAACCTAGAGGACAACTGACAATTTCTCAAGGGAAGGCTGAAATATTGAGATAACAAACTTCTTCTTGAGGTATTCAACTAACCCTTGAATTCTGAAAAAAGGTTTTTCCTCAGAGAAAACGTAATACAAAGTACATTCTTCCCAAATACACCTTTACTGACATAGCGAGATAAAACAGTCGAAGGGAGCTGGAAAACATTGTCACAAGGATCATTCTCTGGGAAAGCAATGTCATCACCTTTATCAATATCTTAGCACAAAGGTCGTTGAAAATATTCTTCATGGAATAAATCCAAGTGCCCAAATGAATACTCATCAAAATATTCAAGGTATGACCGAAAATAATCAGGGGAACATAGCACCAGGTCATCCTTGGGTGTCTGAAAAATATTTGTAATCATATCATCTCCTTGTTGCCAAATGTCAAAATTATTAGTAACCTCATATGATAATTGTAAAGACAATATTTGGAAATTATCCTCAATGTCGTAAATGGGATCCCCATCATATCCAATCACATCCCATTTACGCTTTCTGACATGTACAAATTCATCAATATTATTAATAAAGTCATCACCTTTATCATAACATGAAGGACTTAAAACATCCAAGGGATCCTCTAACACTTCTTCACTTTCCAAATCATAAAATAAAGAAACATCAAACTCTTGGAAAGGAAAATAACTTACCATGTTTACTTCTTCTTGTGCAGGAGCTTTCTGGATTTCGACAACTTCATTAAATGGAAGAGCATGCATCAATGTTTCATCCTCATGACTTGTCTCTACATATTCAACTTCATAATAAGGAGGATTTGTCTTGTCCAGAGATTCCCTTTCTTCTTCCTCTTTTGAATCATATAATAAGGTATCATCAAAAAATTGAAAAGGAAAGTGACTAACCTTGTCCTCTTCTTCTTGTGCAGGAGGAATAGTCTCTTGGATAGCTTCATCAGAGGGAGGAGCACACATCAATACTTCATCATCATTTTTGATATCTTCAGGCTCTCGCTCTTCAACCATGTCTTCATTATCCTCAATAGAAGCATGAGTAATTTCTTTCTCTTACTCATGGGATTGGAAACCCTCATTAAGACCTTTCTCCTCCACCCATTGTTGATCAATGTTCTTTTCCCTTCTTTCTTGGAAATTACCAGTAAAGGTCTCAAGGGAAACTAATCTCTCCAAACTAAGAGCATCTAGGGTAAATAGGTGTCCTTCCTTGAACAAGGAGATATTTTCCTCGATTTCTATAGCCATGTGATAAGCTTCATGGATTTTTTTTGGACCCTTTTTATTGAGGACAAACCCTAAATGCACTAGGATTGCATTGGTATAGAGGTATGCGAGGTATTTTTCTTCAGAACGATGGCTTCTAGGAATTTTCCATAGAAAATTTTAAAACATGGTATAGAATTCCCAGATAGTCTCGTTCTTTGTTTGTTTCACATACTCTAGTATTTTTATTAGCATCTATATATATCGTAGTTTAATACCCCATTTATTGAGAAATGTTTCTTCTAATTGGTCCATAGATGTGATCCTAGCATTAGGGAGATCATCATACCATTTCCTAGCATTTCCATGAAGAGTGGGAGAGAAAAGTTTCATTGCCAAATCCTTAGCATCATCATTGATAGGGTGGAGTTGAAACAAATCCCAAAACTTATCCATGTGATTGTCGGCTCTAACCCCATCACTACCAGTGAATATATAGAGACATTTTTCATACCTAGGGGGCATTTGTCGAGGGTAACTCATAATTTTAATCATATCCAAGGGTTTAAAATTTATTGGCTCCCATTGAGAAGTCATGTTTAGCTTAATCATCAGTGGATTCTCCAAATAATCCATCTAGGGATCATCAAATGAAAAGAGGGAATCACCCTCAGTGGAGTTGTCAAGTAAGCTTCATAGCATAAACATTGTGAGGGAATGGATTACCAAAAACGTGTTGTTGAGGAATATTGACTTAGTGTTCCACGAAAACGACGCCAAAATATTATCGCACACTTTGTACTTTCCCAAAAGCCCAAGGCAAGTGGATACAGAATTGGCATAACTGGGAATAACCTATAATTGTCACCTTAATAGGAGATCCCTTTCTATTTAGGAGTATGTCAAAACTACCCTAGGGGAGATGTCCCCGGTGACCTGGGGGGTTTGAGAAGGATAAGGCAAGTAATTACAAGGAAATCATTTCCCTCTCACAAATCACTCAAATCAAAGGTTTATTTTATGTATTAAAGGATTAAGTAAATGGATATTATTGTGTACCTTCCCAGAACAAGACAACAAGGAAAACGAGGCACTCTCCAAGTACCAAATGATTGTTAGTAATTCATAAGGCAATAAAACTTTATAAAGTAAGCTAGATGATTATGGATTTGCAGCAATGCAACGGTTTATAACATAAATTAATATCTTATAACAACCACAAGATTTATGCCTTGAAATTGATTGAAAAAGACAATAAAAAGTGACTTTGACTAGGCAAATTGATAGTAAATTGTCACAAGAAAAATTAGCAATGTTTAGCTAACTCTTAGTGTTACTTTTGCAGAGAATTTTCTGTAGTTAGATAGTTGTAGCTATCTTTTTCAACAACAGAAAATTTAAACGGTCAAAAGTTCAAGAAAACCACACACAAAAATAGCACTTACCTAGTAGATTCACTAGCAATTATCACAACTGAATCTTGAATGGTTCTAGTGCAAGTTATGTACATAAATGTGTCAAATTAATGTGTGTTTATATGTCTATAGCAATGTTTTTATACAACATCATGTTGTCTTGCGAGTTAGTCTAATTTAGGGTTAGAAAATGTTAGTAAAGACTTCAAGGATAAGAGTATGAGTGTTTGTTTGATCAATCAACACTTGTAGAAGGTAGTCTAGTGCTTTTCTATGGTAAATGGAGTCACTAATGGCAGCATAAAGTATCAAAGGGAAGATAACAATGATAATGATATGTTAAAGGGGTGGAGGGGATAAGAGAGGTGTTGGTATCCCAAGGCCTACAAAATCCACTTCCAAGAGAAAAATGCTAGAAAGTAACAAGGGTTAGGCCCTAGCGATTTTTTCTTTCCTTGAACAAAATGCAATAAAATATGCAATTGGGAAATGGATGTAGGTTTACTAGAGTGCTACAATGGTAGGGCTCTAGTATCTACTTCAAATTTGGTGCCTTTCATGAAATTTTAGCATATGGAAGATTATATGGAAAAAGATAATAACATATGTCTTTCCCCTAGGGTTTCAAGCAAGCAATTTCATAATCTTAGACATGAAACAAGTAAAAATAACCACAAGAATCCATTCACAATAAATAAATGCAGATTTTCCACTTACTTCACCAAGAATAATCAAGCAAATCACCCTAGTTTAAGATCCTCCACATGAAAATAGCCAAAATACACCAAAATTTGTCTCCTTCAAGAAGTGTGCACCACTAATTTTAGCCAAGAACACTTAAGGAAGGTCGAATTTCAGACCTACACTTCAGTGATGAATGCATGATGAATAAATACAAGATTTTATTCTCTTTTTTATACAATAAAAATGACCTTTAATTTTCTTTTAGGTCATAAAAGGCCGACATGACCAGTTTACATCAAAAATCTAGTTTTTACATAAAATTAACAATTAAAACCCTAATTTCACTTTAGGGATGACGTCAGTCCCCTCTAGGGTGAGGTTAGGCCCCCATCATGTAACGTTGGGCCTTAAATGCAAAACGTTAGGCCTCAAAAGGCCTCAAAAGTTGCCACATGTGCCAACTAGCAGCAAACCATCCTCATGCCAAACCCTAACTAGATGATGTTAAGGGTCAATATGATGACGTCAAGGGAATTCAAGGGCCAATGTCATGGTGGAAGGGAAATACCCCTGGGTCTAGGCCTACTAGAGTGTCTCAAGGGAAACATCCTTCTTCCTTCATAGTGCCATCCTCTGGTGTCTCGTTTCCCTTGGTTAGGGTCACAACATCCATCTGGTGTGCTTTTAGCCCCATGGAGGTCTAAGCTAATCATCTCCCCATATGTACATGTCCATTGGGAATGGTCTTGCAGCAATAAAAATTATTCCCTCCATGGGATCATAAGTCACAGGGATCATAGCAATGTCAATCACATCCAATAATCAAATTACCCAAACATGTGCATCAAACCCCCCTTTACACAGAAAATGCTCAAAGACATTATGCAGTTTAAGAAGCCATGTTTGGAGAGAGTCTTAGGATGTTCTATTGGGCTAATCCTCCTCAATTTTGGGGTGTTTCCTAGGTGAAGACCAATCTAGGTTATGTAAGAGTATGAAATAGTGTACAGGAATGTTTGGGAAAGGGGTGCAGTGATAACATGGAAATGTAGGTCTTTGTTGTGGGTGCCTTTGTAGAGGGTGAGTTGCACCTTGTCATGGATGTCTTTGTTTAATATCCCATTCAATGCCTTTTATTCTTTGTCTTATTGATTTTTCTTTTCAAGATAAAATTTGGGGGACACTATCCTGGCGTTGTGACCAATGGTGACAACGTTACCCACAAGAACTTCACAGAAATGAGAAGGTTGGCTCGTGATGAGACCCCCGTTCTCTTGGCTATGCCACCAAGAGACACTACAATGGTTTGGTGACTAGATAGATGGTAGTTTCATACCGCTACATTCCCATGGACCTAATGGACCATCTCATGATGAGACCTCCCATCCACCAACTAGACCTTGAGTTTTATTTTATCTTATGGGTTTGCTTTTCTAGTTATTGAGAAGCCTTTTATTGCTTTCTCAGGAATCCCTGGGTGAAGCATCTCAAAGGTTTCAGTTTGGATTTTAACTTTTTCCAGCTACTTTTACCCCCTAGGCCTTCAACCCCTTCTTCCCACAAGGCAAGTTACAACCCTTACTAGTGTGGCAAACCCCATGCCCGAACCAAGGTAGGAGAAGATGAGAGGGACAATGATGAAAAGTGGTAAGTATGGAAGGAATGGACGATGACCTTTCATAGACACACCTAGTGGAAACTCATCCCTAAGGGAACCAAATTACTATGGAATTATGTCACCCCCCTAGGTATGACCAAGTTAAAGAGCATAATTTCCAAGAAAACGTTATGAAACAAAGGAGAGTTTAGTGCAACATATTCAAATGCTTCGAAAATCAGAGTGACACATAGCATGATACCCGGACTTATTATCTCATGGAGTAATACCCACTACTACTTTAGGATCAAAGATGGTGGGATGGATGTTGTTGTTGCTGATAGATGGCAAGCAGTGAAGAAAATATGGGCTCTCCTAGGCCAAGCTCAAGTTGTATGGCCCTTGGTACTCCATGTCTAGGACCTTTGGGCCTTGAGACATAATCTCCTTAGTTATCCCTAGGATAGGGGATGATAGTTTGTGCATAGGCTAAGATGGATCTAGGGGGGTCTAAGTCATGGTATAGGTCTAGTTCATGGTATAGATCATGGTCATGTTCAAATAAGTACTCGTTTAAGTACTCAATTGGAAAATGAAGAAAAACTTAACATTCACCTTACAAGAGATGCTACATTTCTATGTTTCATATATCCTTTATTCGTTGTGAAAATCACCTCACCTTTATATGGAAAGAGAGAGAGGGAGGTATAACTATTGGAAAAGAGGAGGCATGGAGGGAGAGAAAAAGAGGGGTAAAGAGAGAGTGAGATTGAGATTAACAACAAGGAGAGAGAGAAAGAGGTGGTAGATGTAGGAGAGAAAGAGATAAGATATAGTGGGAGGAAGGGGGAGAGAGAGAAGGAGGAGGGGCATGGAGAGAGAATGTGTGAGTGTGAGAGAAGGGGAAGAGAAACAAATAGAGGGGGGTTGGACAAGGAGTGTTTGAGTGTGTGAGAGGGAGGTATAGGGAGACAAAGAGAGGGGGTAGAGAGAGAGAGAGGAAGAGGGGGAGAGATAGTGGGGAGGGGTATATGTATGAAAGAGAGAGGAGAGATAGTGGGAAGGAGGAGGGGGTAGAGAGAGAGTGAGACTAAGTGTGAGAGGAAGGGGGGAGATAGAGGGAGGGGGGGTAGAGAGATATAAAGAGAGTATTGGGGGGAGAGTAGAGGAGAGAGAGGGAGGGGGATATAGTGAGTGATAAATGGAGGGGGATACAGAGTGAGGGAGATAAAGGAGTACATTAAAGAGAGAGAATGTGGGAGAGGGAGATAAGGGAAGGGAGGTAAAGAGACAAAAAGAGTAAAATATATATTGAGAGTGGGATGGAGAAATTGAGGGATAAGGTAGAGAGAGGGGGGGGTAGAGAAAGAAGAGGAGGGAGGGAAAGAGCCAGGAAGAGAAGAAGAGAGGTCGAGAGTGAGATGGAGAGAGATATAGAGGGAGGTATAATGAGAAATAGAGAAAGAGGGGTGGATATAGAGAGTGAGAGAGAGACTAACAAAAAGGAGAGAGAGAGAGAGAGAGAGGTGGGGAGAGGGAGGGGGAGAGAGATAGAGAGAGGAGGAGGGGGGAGAGAGAGAGAGGGAGGGAAAGAGAGGGAGGGAGGAGGGAGAGGGTCAAGGAGGGGGGATATAGACAGGGAGTGGATGCGAGAGTGCGAGGCATGGAGAAGCAAGGTCTAGGTCTAGGTAATGGTATAAGTCTATGTCTAGGTCTTGGTCTTGACATTCCTTGCTAGGTTTAGGTCAAGGGAATTTCTTGCCTTACCATGCCTTTCCATGCAATGTACTACTTTTTCTAGTGCGAGAGTGTGGGAGGGAGAGAGAGGAAGACAAAGAGGTGAGGTAGAGAGTGAGTGTGTTATAGTGTGGGAGGAAGAGAGAGGAATACGTAGAGGGGGGATAGAAAGTGTGTATGCAAGAGTGTGGGAGGGAGAGAGAGGTTGACAAAGAAGGGAGGTAGAGAGTGAGTGTGTTAGAGTGTAGGAGGGAGAAAGAGGGAGCCGACATAGAGGGGGGATGGAGAGTGTGGGAGGGAGAGAGAGGGAGACATAGAGGGGGGATAGAAATTGTGTGTGTGAGAGTGTGGGAGGTAGAGGGAGAGGTAGATAAAGAGGGGAGGTAGAGAGTGAGTTTGTTAGAGTGTGGGAGGGAGAGAGAGGTGGAAAAGAGGGGAGGTAGAGAGTGAGTGTGTTAGAGTGTGGGAGGGAGAGAGAGGTATACAAAGAGAGGATGTAGAGAGTGAGTGTGTTAGAGTGTGGGAGGGATAGAGAGGTAGAAAAAGAGGGTAGGTAGAGAGTGAGTGTGTTAGAGAGTGGGAGGGATAGAGAGGGAGACATAGAGAGGGGATATAGAGTGTGGGAGGGAGAGAGAGGGAGACATGGAGGGGGGATAGAAATTTTTTGTGCGAGAGTGTGGGAGGGAGAGAGAGGTAGACAAAGAGGGGAGGTAGAGAAAGGAAGACATAGAGGGGGGATAGAAAGTGTCTATGAGAGAGTGTGGGAGTGAGAGAGAGGAAGACAAAGAGGGGAGGTAGAGAGTGAGTATGTAAGAGTGTGGGAGGGAGAGAGAGGTATACAAATAGGGGAGGTAGAGAGTGATTCTTTTAGAGTGTGGGAGAGGGAGAGAGAAGGACAAAGAGGAGGGGTAGACACAAAGTGTGAGAGGGAGGGATAAGGAGACAGAAAGGGGGGGTAGAAAGAGGGATAGTGAGAGGAAGGGAAGCAAATAGGGAGACAGAGAAAGGGGGATAGAGAGATAGTGATNAGGAAGGGGGGGATATAGAGGGAGACAAAGAAGTGGAATGGAGAGAGAAAGAGTGGTAGAGTGACTAAGACTGAGACTAACAACAAGGAGAGAGATAAAGGTTGGGAGAGAGGTTGAAGAGAGAGAGGAGGGAGGTGTCAAACAGTTGGATTAGGTTGATGGACAGTTTGTATGGATTGTTGGTTTTCATTGATGTCAACCCTTGGAGAGTGAAATTTTATATTGATGTCAACCCTTTGTGATTGATGTCAACCCTTGAAGAAAGTCTGGTAGCACAAAGGTTTGGGTAATGGAACCAATTTTGTTTGATGTATAATGGTATGAGTTTTAATATATTTGAAGGTAATACTATTCTATATGGGTAGTACATGTCATGCCATTTCCATTGGTATGTGGAACATCACACAACTCCTCACAATTAGAGAGCTATGGCCATGTGAAGCTGGAGAACCCAGGTTTGGGTAATGGACCCAAGTTTGTTTGATGTATAATGGTATGATTTTTGATATATTTGCAGATAATAATATTCTATATGGATATTACATATCATGCCATTTCTGGTGGTATGTGGAATGTCACATAACTCCTCACGGTTTGAGATTTATGGCCTTACGAATTTTGAGGACCCTCATATGTTGGCTTGAAGCCCCAAAAGGTCAAAGAAGTCAAAGTGATTGCAAAGAAGAAATTATTTAAATAATAAAGTGAAATGACAAAGCCAAAAAGGATTACTTAAATAATAAAGTGAAGTGATAAAGTCAGAGAGGATTATTTAAAAATAAAGTGAAGTGACAAAATCAAAGAGGATTATTTAAATAATAAAGTGAGGTGACAAAGTCAAGGAGGATTATTTAAGTAATAAAGCAAATGAAGAACTTTCTAATTATGGAAAGTGGTTATAAGAATGTTAAACCTAAAATGAAGAAAATGGTTGAAGTGTTCAAGTGGCTATTGGATACATGGACAAGTGGAAAATTGGGCAAAGTTGGACATAGGTGACTATGTGGACAAAGTGACCTAGAATATGCTTTTAAAGAAGCTACTTGGAGAGTATAAATAAGAGGCAAGGCTCTCTCATTTTAATCACACTTGAGAATATTTAATATCTACATGTGACTAAGGTAACCAAAGGATATCTAAGCCTAATTTCAGAGGGAAGGTGAAGTAAATAAGGTCGAAATTCAAGGGAGGATAAATTATTTTGATGATGCTTTCTAAGGTATGTTATTTACAGGTCATTTCATCATTTTCTCAATAAATTTTTTTCTAGAATGATTCAAACCCTAAAATTGGGAGGCCATTGAGAAAACATATCCAAGTAGATGTGGTACAAATTTCGTCTTGTGGGTCGTTGTATTTTTGGAGTTACACTCCATGGAAAATAGGGTTTGTGGCTAGTCCTGAAACTAGTCTAAAACATGTGTTTCGGATAAAAATGTCATAACTTATTCATAATAGACCCAAATTTAGTAAGACCAAATGTGTTGCTCATATTACAGTTTGTAGTATTCTATTTAAATTTTTCATATCCATACACCAAAAATTATATGCGGGGCATGCTCTACAAGTTCTCTCTCTAGAATAAGTCAGAATTCAACAAGGTATGCCATTTTTGCTATAACTCGTTTTCTGAGAGGTTCCAAGTAGTGAAACCTAGAGGAATTGCACAAAACACACTGAAGAATTTTTTTTACTATTTTCATATCTTTATTCATTACATGTACATAGTTATGATTATTTCAAGTTAGGGTTGTTAACTAATCCAAAACCAGTCATGTGAGACTAAAGTAAAGTTTGATGAAAATGCTAGTCTCTTGTTGTTAAAGTTAAGAAAGTTTTGTAGGTATGTTATTATATACACCAAGTCTATTACAAAGTTACAAATCATATTTGGATAATGAAATTGATGAGGGATTTTGGTTGAGGTATAGTTGGGTACATGGTTGAGACAAGTAGTTGATGAGTTGGCACATACATGAGGTGTATAGTTGATGATGTTGGTACATATTGATGAGTAGTTGATACATGATTGGTACATACTTGGTACATGGTTGGAGGAACTTGTTAGTAGTATTGTTGACACATGGTTTATGGATGATGTAGCATACTTATATTGGTATATTATTAGAAGCACACATTGATCTTGGTGATGATTATGAGTTGTTGTGTTATGCTTGGTTGACGAAAATCTTTGAGAGTTGTCTTGGTGATTGATCTTGATGATAAGATTGATGAGAAAAATTGTTGTGATAGGTTGTTTGGATAGGTTGTTGTGACAGGTTATTCATACAGGTTTGGTGCATGGTTGATGTACTTACTCATGGTACAGGTTGAGGTACATGTTGGTGCATGGTCGATGCAATTGTTTATGGTATAGGTTGATTATAGGTTGTTTGGTACAGGTCGATGCATGGTTGATTCACAGGTTGATTACAGGTTGATGCATGGTTCAGGTTATTGGTACAGGTTTTTGGGTGCAGGTTGATTGGTACAAGTTGTTGAAAATACTAAAAAAACTGAGAGGGGGGGTGAATCAGTTGTTTATGAGCTTAAACAATTTTATACCTTTTAAATATTATTAATCTTCCTTAAAGTGATCATCAACAATATACAGCATATGAACAATAAAAGTAAAGACCATCAGTCACACATAAAGTACACACAGATACAGTTTTTCACTAGGAAACCCATAAAGGGAGAAAACCTCTTCTTCTTCGAAATGATAGGCAGTCTTTTTCAGTTCTGTACATCATTTACAATTGAGCACCAACTNTCTAGCACCCACTAGAAGGAAGCACCAACTACCTAAATGTTCCAGTACCAACTGGATGGAAGCACCAACTTCCAGTTACACAGGCTCCAACCTGTATAACAGAGAACACTTGTTCTCCCTAGCACCACCCTACCACCCTGGTTTCTCTGGCTACAACCAGATGGAAGCTACAACTTCTTGTGTTCAAGCTCCCACTTGAACCTCTGAGGACAATAGTCCTCCCGAGCACCTCCCAACCTCCCTAAAATATAAATGGTCAAATAAACATTCAAATTTACAGATAAGTCTGTTCTTACCAATCTTTCTTTGTTCTGTAAATCTGGTCTTCTGCACACTGTTCTGCTACTCTTCTCTTCCTCTGTCTGTTCAGTAGGTATACTCTGCATCAATTCATTCTCTCATTTTACTCTACTTTTTCTCTTTCTGTCATTCTGCTATGCTTCTGCTCTTTCTGTCCTTCTCCTCTACTTTTACTCTTTCATTGCACATATGCTCAATCTCCTCCTGCGCATCCTCTTCTTCTTTGTTCTTACAATTTCATATTTTTTTTTCACTTGCAGAACAATCAACACGACACAGTCTCTTTCCTCTTCTTTTATACATACCGACATGACGGTTCAACTTCCCAACTCCTTAGGTAAAAAGACGACAACTGTCTAAGCAACTGAAACGCCAACTGAAACGCTAACCGGTTTGCAATCATGGGTCCGTTTTGCTAACAGATTCCAAACTCAGGAGTTAACTATGAGAGAGAACAGTAACCCTCCGAACAATAATTGATCGAATGGTTCAGGTCCAATCGAGATTTCACACATCGCGATATCGGCATTCTTGGCGTTCATAGTTTTAGTCACTTACAAATCCCGATCCCTGAAACTCCGTGAAGAAGTCAGATCGACGGTCCAGATCATTTCTTGGTCTGACGGTTCAGATTCACTCGCGATTTCGCATATCGCGAAATGTTGCAATGTGTTCTTTGCCTCTTGAATTTGCGATCCACAAAACTCCGATAAGAAGTTAAATCAACGGTCCAGATCTGATCTCTATTCAGCGGCTGCGATTAAATCGTGAAATCGCATATCGTGATTTCGAGGTTTTTGTTGTCAAGTGTTTTTGTCACTTCAAAGTCCCGATTCATGAAACTCCGATAAGGAGTTAAATCAACGGTCAAGATCACTTCTTGGTTAAATGGCTACGATTGAATCGCGATATCGCATATCGCGAAATCGGGGTTCTTGAGGTCAAGTGATTTTGTCATTTCAAAGTCCCAATCCTTGATACTCCATGCAGAGAATCAACGGTCCAGATCTCATTCTTGATTCAATGGCTGCGATTTAATTTCGATATCTCATATCACGAAATTGGGGTTCTTGAGGTCAAGTGATTTTGTCATTTCAAAGTCCCGATCCCCGATACTCCATGCAGAGAATCAACGGTCGAGATCTCATTCTCAATTCAATGGTTGCAATTGAATCGCGATATCGCATATCGTGAAATCAGGTTTCTTGAGGTCAAGTGTTCTTGTCACTTCAAAGTCTCGATCCCCGATGCTGACTGGAATTAACGATCTAGATCAAAGCTTGATCTGACGGCTCAGATTTCATCACGATTTTGCATATTGTGATTACGCCCACTTCTCTTTGTACTTTAAAGATCATGTAGGTTATCCTTGATCCGACGATGGTCGGGTCTTGCGCTTGGATCTAACGACTGAGCTATGTCCTCCTCTTCAGTGCACACGTCTTGTCTTCATTCAGATCTGACGGCCCTCGTTCTTTCTGGAAATTTGTACTCAACCCATCACCACAACCACAACTGTACTTTCCATCAATGACAAGTATACACTGCCTGTAAATATGCTAACAATTCTCTGTACATTCTTCATGCCATTTGCTGTTTGTTACATATTTACCAACACAAGTTTACAACAATATAGCTCACAGTGATAGTGTGACGGTGGTTCCATCATTCTACTTATATGTCAGGGCGGTTGGATGAGGCAAGGACAGATGGTTGTAGCGACCTTCCAGTTGTATTCGAAGAACATAGGGGGTTGTAGCCTCCTTCTGTTTGTAGCCAGAGAATTGGGGATTTGGAGCTTCCCTCAGGTTGTAGCCTAAGAAACTAGGGGGTTGGATCCTCCTTCCAATTGCAGTTGGAAAACAAAGGAAGTTGGTGCTTCCAATGGATGTAATTCTTCAAAACATATAAGAAAAATAATTCTGTGGTTTTCTCCCACTTTGGGTTTCCACGTAAAAACATTGGTGTACTATGTATGTGTATGATTGTTCATTTGTTCATTTTTTATTTACTCTGTAAATATTGGATGATAATGCTACATTGATATAACACTTGCATTATATGGTTAAAATGGATCAGATTTCTCTATTACTGATTCACCCCCCCTCTTAGTAATCCAACAATTGGTATCAGAGCAGGTTCCTTCAGAAATCATTTTAACCACTGAAAGGTAGATCATGGAGAGCAACAACATGTATAAAAATGGAATACCAATGTTTAATGGTCATAATGGTTTTAAGTATGAGATGTGGAGAAGAAGGATGGAAGTATTTTTACAGGCATAGGGAAATTATATTTGGCTATCAGTTGTTACAAGATATGATAGTTCAAAAAGGGAAAAGACTGCAACCAAGAAGGAATTGAAGAAGAATAACAAAATAACAATTATTTCATCTAGGAACGATTACCTAATTCGGTAAGAGAAAAGGTTGGTAAATGTTCATCAACCAAAGAACTTTGGGATAAGTTACATGACATATATTCTTCACCCATCGTAGATTTAGAAAATTCCAAAGAAGATGCAGATACAGAACAAGAAGAAATATGCTCGTCATGTTAGACAGATTAAGAAGAGGAAGAGTATGAAGAAGCAGAAGTTGATTACAGAGAAAAATTGAACAGTGCAATTGAATATCTAAAGAAAGAAAGAGAAGAAAACAAGTCATCCAAGAAAGAATTGATCAATAAAAAGGAAAGTGTTCAAGGTTCTGAAAAAGATCAGCAAGTCATCAAGAATTTAAGAGCTCAACTAGAATAGGCCAAAACAATTGAAGAAACTCTAGAATATCAAAAGAAATGTTTAGAAGCCAACATAGCAGCACAAAACAAAGAAGTAGAAAATAGAGAAAATATATTGATGGATCATCTCAAGGAAAGAAGCAATGACTTAAACCAACTTGAGGAAGAGTTTGGTCAAGAAGAGAGAATACTAGAAGAAGAAATAGTTACATTGAAAATCCAACTTGAAGAAGCAAAGAGAACAAAAGAGGTCGTGAAGTCTTAGATAATGAAGAAATAATAAGAGGTTGAGAATCTTGAAGAAAAGGTTGAGAATATTGAAGAGGTTGTCACACTAAGAGTCAAAATCGTCAAGCTCAACAAGAATGTTGAAGAGATAGAAACATCCACATCAGTTGTATATAATGAAGAGAAGCACTCTATGTTGCTAGAAAAGAAGAATGAAGAAAATAGAAAGAGTTATGCAGAAGTACTCAAAGAAAGGAATCATGGTCAACCTGAATCTAAGAAAACTAATAAAGATACATCTTCAAGAAGACCATCCATGTTCAAGCCACAAAGAAGCTTCAATCATGATCATGATCATTCAAGGCAGAAATTAAGAAGGACTACACCACAAACAATATCATTCACTCATAGGTATGCAAATTTCTTTTATGGTCATTGTTTTTATTGCACTAAATTTGGACATAAGGTTGCAGATTGTAGGGATTATCAAAGAATTGTTCAAGCAAGAAATGCCTATGTGGCCCCACATAACATTGAATGTTACAAATGTCATAACTATGGACACATAGCTCATGATTGTAGAAGCATGATCGATACTTCCATGATAGAGAACACTAATATCATATATAAGAAAGTATGGATAAGAAAACATGAAGAACATGTGAACAAAGATGAGGTCTCGGAGATTGCAAGATTGGAAATAAAACGAGATAAATAAAAATCTACAGAGAAAAAGACGGATGTCAGACATAGAAAGGTTTGGAAAATAAATGAAAGAAAAGAAGGACAAGTAAATAAGGAACAAGTTCAAGAGATTGTACTTTCAGGTATTGTAGTGAAAAATGAATACATAGACAGAAAGAAAGAAGTGAGAGCTCAGAGAGATGACGAATCTACCAATGAGGATGATGATGAATACACACCAGAGAAGGAATTGTTCTGAGCCATTCGGCTTAGAGACTCCCAGGTAATATGAATATTAGACAGGGGGAGTCTATGCGATAGTTGTTACAGACCAAAGAAAAATCCTTTGATTAGCTTGCAGAGTTTGAGAATATAGATCCAGAGCAGTCAGTTAGCAGAAGTACAGTTTGATAGATTAATCAAGACTTCGTGATAGTATAGTGATAAATGGGTCAACATTATGGACAGTTGCGCAAGTAGAGTCTTGGACAGTATGGACAAAGATGGATTTGTAAGAATACTTAGCAAGTTTGGATAGATATATGAAAGTGGAGGAGAGCATGGATTCATAGATTGGTTCAAAGAGTGGTTCAGAGACAAAGGAACATTATCATAATGGATGATAATTACACAGGAAATGGCTTGAACAATGTTAATGGATTCCAAATTGACAGAATTTTTTTGGACACATGCCATGCATACAACAATTCACATTCAAAACAGAGTAATTCTCAGAAACAACAATGAAAAAACTCCCTACGAACTATGAAAAAGGAAGCGCAGACAACAACCTCTACATCAAGGTAACTCAAGTTAGTATTTTATTAATTGAAATTTATGTTGATGATATTGTTTTGGAAGTATTAATGACAGGTTAAGCCAGAAATTTGCAAAGGATATGCAGAATGAATTTGAAATGTCATTACTTGGAGAACTATCCTTATTTTTGGGGCTTCAGATATGTCAAATAAACCAAGGAATTTTTCTTTCTCAAACTAAGTATATCAAATAAATGCAAAAGAGGTTCAAAATGGAAGATTCCAAACTAGTTACCACTCCTATGAAAACCAATTACAGGTTGAGAAAAGATGATTATTCAAAGTCTATAGACTAGAGGCAATACGGGTCAATGATTGGTAGCTTACTATATGTGACATCATCCAAACCAGATGTAATGCAAGCAGTTGGACAGGTGGCATAATTTCAAGAAGCACCAAAGGAATCACATGTATTAGAATTGAAGAGGATTTTCAGATATCTCAAAGGAACAAAAGAGTTTGGATTATGGTATCTAAAAGGAAAGGATCTATCACTTATTTCCTACACATATGCAAATTGGGCAGGTTGCATTGATGACCGATGAAGCACCAGTGAAGCATCATTCTACTTGGGTGAGTGTTTAGTATCATGGTTAAGAAAGAAACAATCATCAATATCCTTATCTATAGACGAGGCAGAGTATATTGCAGCAACAACATGTTGTACACAGGTTCTATTGATGAAAAAAACTCTGACAGATATACAGGTTCAGTATGATGAGCCCATTCCAATCTATTGTGATAATACAAGCGCCATCAATATCTCAAATAACCCGGTGATGCACTCCAAGACAAAGCACATTCCAATAAAGTATCACTTTCTATGGGAACAGGTTGCAGAGAAGTGTTGGATCATGTTGTCATTGATTCCAATGGTTTGATTG
>JASDQU011177662.1:6478-26480 GCA_032191745.1 Picea mariana
CGAATGGTCAGGTGGAAGCTATGAATAAGTCCCTCAAGACTATTTTACAGCGAACGATCAATTCAATCAAATCAAATTGGCATTTGATGTTGTACTCTACATTATGGGCCTACCGAACATTTGTTAAGACTGCAACCGATTTCTCACCTTTTCAACTAGTTTACGGGCTGGAAGCAGTTTTACCCATAGAATGTTAGATCCCCTCTTTAAAATTGGCAGTACAGTTATTGCCAGACACTTCACCACTTGAAGAGTGGTTATTACATCTCGAACACCTTGATGAGAAGCGTCAAGACGCAACCTTGGCCAATGAGGCTCATAAACAAAAAGTTAAGTGTTAGTATGATCGGTCTGTTCGCCCTCGAATTTTCTCTGAAGGCGACCTTTTCCTAGTCTATGACCAAGATAAGGATCCCCTATGGGCAGGCAAGTTCAAACCCATGTGGTTCAAACCATTCATTATTAAAGAGGTTCTTAAAAAAGGTGTTTATCGTCTGGTTGACTTTGAGGGAAACGCTTTGGCTGAGCCTAGAAATGGGCACTACCTCAAGAAGTATTACTCGTAGGTGGGTCACCTTCAATGACTTCTTGTAACATATGTATGGTCTCTGTACATTTGTTTTTCTTACTTTTTGTCTTTTGTGTTTATGAAAATGTTGTTGTTGATGACATTCTTTTCACTGTGGCAGATGTCAAGTGAATCAGAGGTTTTCGTGGGGTTTGTGGAAAGTGCTAGTCGACACACTCGGAGGCTTGCTTCTGTAGCTTGGGTGATTTTTACACCTCAAGGCCAGTTGCTATCCTCGGGAGGTATATGTTTAGGTAATGCTACAAATAAAATTTCTGAATATAGCGCAGTCATAGAGTTTCTTCATGACACTTTGTCGCATGGTATCTATTGCCTCCGGGTCTACTTAGATGATCAACTAGTTGTGTCTCAATTAAATGGTGTTTACCGCGTTTACGACCCTACCCTACACCGACGGTTCCTTAGGGTATGTCTCTTAGAACAAAGTTTTGATTACATTACTTACATTCATGTTCCTAGAAGATTAAATCACATCACTGATACTCTAGCTAATCATATATTAGATTGGAATTTTGCACACATATAAAGATAAAAAAACACACACGCACATGTAAATACATTTGTAACATAATCCATAAAGCATAAAAAGACAAAAAAGAGCCATATATATGTGTGTGTGTGTGTGTGTGTGTGTCAAAAAATGTATCAGAGTACAGTGTGGGCACGAACGCCTAAAAAATATACACAGTAGGAGTCACGGGACTTATGCCCTAAAAAATGTACAAAAGTGGTCACGACACATAAAAAATCCAACATAGCTAAGGGTGGGGCCTGTTGGCTTGGCCATAGTGTACAATGGTGTTTTCCAAACACCGAAAATGTTGGACCCAAGTCCGTGGCACCCCAACTACGTGAGGTTGCATAGAGGGTGGTAGATCCTCAATCTCTGCCATAGGCACAACACGAGTAAGAGCGGTAAGGTTCCACTCTACCCGCCTCAAAACTCTCTCGACCTCCCCAAGTTGAGGCCCCCCTGCTGCTCCTGCCAGTCCGGCTACTCCCGCCTCTGGACGAGGACATCGTTTGGTCCTCACAAAATCAACCAGATGTACTGGTCCCACGGACTCTACACATAACAAAAAAATCATTGTCATATACTCTGGTACACACACAAATAAAATGATATATATAAAAGAAATTAAAATTAAAAACTATGCAAATTAAAAACTTACCCAACTCTCCTCACACTGCTCCAGGAGGAACAACCATATCCGGGTCTCTGGAAAATTCAATACCATCATATGGATAGTCTTCTATCGCTGGAATCTGGTGAGACCACAAGTCAAAGAACTTGTCATCAAAGGCCTCCATAGTCCTTCCACCACCCTGTCGCGGCAATAGTGTTGCCCATCTACATACGGTTGGGAATGTGGCTGAGTGCCCTCGTACTATATCTCGAAGGCTAATATCAGGCACCGTCTCGAAGAAAAAGGCACAAAGTATGGTCCCAAACCCAAAGTTTATGTGCCTCGGCATACAACACTCAGTCAACTGCCTTTTCATGCAGTCAAGTAATGTCATGCTCCAATCAAACACGTATGCATTTGAGCATTACATCGCACAATGCATGTGCGCCTGAGATGCTTGGTGAAGTGTAGCAGATCCAGTGATCCACCCAATCAGTAGCACTATCACTTTCAGTGATAGGTTAGATATATTGTTGATCGGCACCGGTGTGCTCACTTTTTCAGGCCCTGCCTCACAATGGAGCCCAATCAACTCCGCTATGTTATGAGGCCCTGAAGGAAATGTGAGGATATTGATTGGTTCCCCTCTCCTCGAGAGGCCAGTCAAGAAGTATATTTCCTCTGTCGTCAGAGTCAACCACTGACCTTCAAGCATGAAGGCCTCTGCATCCAGGTGCCAATAATCTATCAAGGCGTTCAGTAGCCTCGGTTGTGCCCGCAAGAATGGACACTGGTAGAATTTCAGTAGCCCGCATTGAGCCAATGCAATAGTCACACCAGGGTCCTCATCGACCAAAATTTCAATGTATTCATGCTCTCTTTCCCTCTAGTGAACATACATCCTGCAAGTGTCAGTTCAGAAGGGGAATTAGATCTTGCTTTTTAATTTTTTCACAAAATTAGGGGCATACGCGGGCTGTAGTGGTGACAGTCATGTATGCATGTGTGCAGTAATTCTTTTGCACGTGTGCATATGCATGCTATCCCAAGACATCCCACGCATGCCTAGGGCCGACCCTTTTAAAGGTCGATGCCCCCCAAAAAAATAAAATAAAATTTGAAATGCAAGAGGAGTGAATTTGTACTTACTTGGTCCAATCGGAAGTTTGTTTCATCCACCGAAGCTCCCGGAATCAACACTTTTATCAAAGGGGTGTTTTTGGCTCCAGAGTCAATTTCCCAAATCAGCAATGGTGATAATGAGCTGCCAGTTTCTATTTATAGACTTTTTGGCCCCTTTTTGTCATTTTTTTGGACCCCCTTGTCATTTTTTCTAAACTGGAAATCATTTAGTATGGTTCAGGAGTTTCTTTGGGAAGGTTACGATTGAGGTCACTTCGGGTATCGGGAATATTTTGGGAGATTTGGGTCACTTTTGAAGGTCCTTTGGTAAAAATATCATTTTTTCAACTTGAGTATTTAAGTTAGGATTCCACCTCCACTTTTTGTATCTCGTTATCTTTATCACTTTGCCATAGGATCGAACCCACCGAGTTGCGACACGGAACCATATTTTCTTCTTTAGAAGTGTCGTAATGTCATGGTAGAGCCTTCCCCTTCATGGATTCCCTAGCTAGATCCTTCTTTCATTATCGACATCCATGTTGTTAGTAATGACTATAGGCTCGGGAGTCCCTGTTAGTCTTGTATTGATTACGAGTTTGAGCCTCATCTTCATGATTCTTTATCACTCTTAACCTCACACTCGGGACTCCCAAAATTTTAAACAGGTCTTCTTTTAATCCCTTTTCAGACCCTTTAAAACATGAAAAGATTGTCAAGCAATCTTGTTGTCTTTCACGCTCATTAAACTAAAATTTGAAGGCACGTCTGTCCAGCAGTATTCTACCCCTTTTTCGGTCCGGATGGTCAACTGTACGAACAAAGGTATACTCTACGAACTTCAGTTCTCTAGAAGAGTATCCTCAGGTATAATTTTACCCCTTTTTTTGGGCCTGAGGGACTAAATTTACGAAAAAGGCACCTCCACGGAGTCCATAGTTAAGCTCTTTTCAGACTCCCTAAAATTGAAAAGATCATCGAGTGACCTTGTTTCTTCACACTCGTTAAAATGGCCAAGAAGAACAACCTTTATGGAGTCCATAGTTAAGCTCTTGTTAGACTCCCTAAAAATGAAAATATTTCTGAGTGATCTTGTCTTTATCACACTCATTAAAAAAATTTCGAATAGATGTCTGGTCGGTGTTAGTTTACCCCTTTTTTGAGCTGACTAGAATATCTTCGAAAAAGGTACCCCAGAGGAGTCTCCTTTTACATTTTTTCAGACTCTCTAAATATGAAAAAATGTCGAGCGTACCTTCTCTGGGCTCGTTAAAATTACCTTGAAGGACGTTACCATTGTGTGTCTTATTAATCACATTTGCATACCTACGTCTTTGGCCTAATGTCGACTCCATGTTGCTCTCAACTAAACCATCTGAAGCATGCCTTATTTGCAAGCCTTGTATCACTTTGCCTCTGCGTCTTGACACCTTTGGCCCATGGAGGATTTTTCCTGAGTGTCCTTTTCCTGCATATGTCCCTTTGCCCTGAGCATCCTTGTGTTCTGTGCACTTGGAACTAGTATGTTTGCGATGCTCGATCCTCCTTTGTAATGTAGCATTCTTTTATTCTTTTTCAAGCTTTCCAAAATTATTGAAAAAGACAAAAAAAATCAAATATACCCCAAAAAGAGGAAGGGAAAAGTATTTTCTTTTTGTTGGCAGCACAAGGAGTCGCCCTTGGACAAAAAACATATTTTCATTTGTTCATCAAAGATCTGGGATATATTATGACCTTAGGAAGTTGTTCTCATAGAGTCGTGTCCTCCTCCATTTGGTTATTCCTCCGAACATATGGAGAGTTGGCGTTGCCTCCTGCATCGTCAACTTATGTCAATATCATGTTGTCTGAGTCTCATCATTTTTCATGCTACTGTCCAAGGGAAGTTTTTACCAAGCTCATGTCGGCCTTTCTGCAGTTTGTCTCTTGTCCTCATGCCTGACCATCCTAAAATACCAATCAAAATCCTTGTTCAAAATCAATAAAGTTTTGTGTCTGATCATCGGGATCCTCTTGTCTATTCACGACGAGTTGTCGAAGGCCTATGGGTAGTGAAGTCATATTACACTCTTACTTGATTTTTGAAGATCTTGAAGTTTTTGTTCGAGCTCTGAAAGCATCATCTCCAGCCATCAGATGAAACTTAGCTTCTTGAAGATGGATACAATACATGTATATCTTTTGATTTTGAGATGTAGATCTATTGTGTATTGCTCGTGGCTAAAATTTATATAGTTATATGGCATGGATCTGCAGTGTATTTGATTGGCAACCATGATTTTAGTTTTTATCCTGAGCATGGGTATGCCCACCTCGGTGAGACAAATTGTTATTTACAGATGGCAGCTCCCGAATACTGCTCCCTGGGCTCACTCACTTGGCACATTGACGAAGATTGGTAAAGTATTTCGTCCATCAAATTCTCTTCTGACCTCACGCTTTAGGGGGCATATGTTATAAGCCTAATTTGCACCCATCCTGCATACCTGGCCTCAGGCCCTACTATTTGCCAATTTCTTGAGCCAAGATCTTCTAAAAAGCCCTCTTTTTTGAGCTACATGCGCCCTGGCCGTCTACATCCCACGTATTCACACATCAATACGCATGTAGGCCTTCTACAACCCGCGTATACTGACAAAATCACGAAAAATGGAAAGTTGCAGACAGGAAATAGAGTTTCGAGAAATTACTAAAATTGTTTGACTGCCTATGGCCAGTCATTCAACTGGACAAACACCTATAAAAGAAGAGGTAGGGGTCCCATTTGAAACAAGAAGAAGAAGAAGAGCATATAAACTCTGCCCAAATTTATCCCCCCTTTGCCCCAATTTCCTGCAATTGTATTGTTAGGTTGAGTAATTGGTGCGTTGTGAAGAGGAGCCCAGGACCAGGTTTGAGGAGCAGTGCCAGCCACATATTGTAAGTTTACTCTTGTGAAGATTAATACAAAAAGGAATACTTTTTTTGTCCCACCATATTATGTGTTCAAATTGTGTATTTATTTTATGATATTGTCACATCTAACCCAGAAATTAGTATATGAAATGCATGTTTGCAGCTCTTTGTTTGTCTATGTGTGAATGTGGGGCAGTTTTGGGAGGAGGCTTGAAGTCAAGGAGCGAGTGAAAGAAAAGGGATCGACATCAAATGAAGGATTTAAGGTAGAGTTACCTAATCTTATTTTCACCTTTGTATCGCATGAATGTGGAGTTCTGTGTTGGGAGAATAGGAAAAAGTAGAGGCCTTTAAATGGTCATTTTCTGCATGCATGATTAGAGCCCTTAAATGCTAAGTCCGTAAGAGGGATTTCCCACTCACATCAGGTCTTGTTCGTGAAGAAGAAATATGGGACATTGATATTGTGCATCGATTTTAGACAGTTGAATAAAGTTACTATAAAGAACAAGTATCATTTTCCCAAGATCAATGCTTTCTCTGATTAGTTGAAGGATGCCAAGATATTTTCAAAAGTAGATCTCATGTCAGGGTACCATTAGGTAAAGATAAAGGATGAAAGCATCAACAAGACCACCTTCAGAACAAGGTATGGTCATTATGAATTCACAGTGGTGCCATTTGGGTTATCAAATGAACCCAATGTCTTCATGCACCTAATCAATGGTGTATTGTTAAGAACCAAACATCAATATAGCATAGAAAAACCTCAGGAAAAGTACTCAATGCCTTGAAAAAGAGATAATTTCAAATAATAAGCCTCTTTGAGGGGGCAACCTCCTTTTACCCCACTTAAATGTTCAAGTACAAGATGATTCAAAATGAAAATGTCTCATTGGTATATATAGGAGACTAGGAGGTATAATTACAACTAATGGCCTAAAGCCGTCATAAATAAAATAATATTACTAATATAATATGCCCCAATTAAGGGGTAATGAGCCAATATTAGGGCTTAACATGTATTCAGAGAATATCTAGACAAGTTTGTCATAGTCTTTTTGGATGACATCCTGGTGTATTCCAAGTCAGAGGAAGAGCATGAACATCATCTGAGGATGGTGTTGCAAATGATAAGAGAGCACCAACTATATGCCAAATTGAGCAAGTGCTCATTCTATCAAAAGAAGATCCATTATTTGGGACATATCATTTCAAAGGATAGGATAGTCGTGGATCTTGATAAGATATAAGCCATTAGGGAATGGTCAACATTGAAGAATGTGACAGAATTCAGATCCTTTATGGGTCTAGCTGGCTATTACAGAAGGTTCATTGGAGGGTTCTCAAGGATATCTCACCCCATCACTTCCTTGCAAAGGAAGGAGAATAAATTTCAATGTACATATGAATGTGAGAGAAGCTTTCAACAATCGAAGCAATTGTTAACCATTGCTCCAATTCTGAACATTGCATATCCGAATGAGGATTTTATGATTTGCACAGACGCATGTAAGGAAGGACTGGGAGGAGTCCTCAGCCAGAATGGGTTTGTAATATGTTATGAGTCCAGAAAATTGAAAGAGAATGAAAGGCTCTATGCCACTCATGATTTGGAGTTGGAAGCCATTGTACACACCCTGAGGAAATGGAGGCACTACCTCATGGTAAGGACGTATGAACTGAGGATAGAAAATAATGGTCTGAATTATTTGTTTGATCAACCAACCTTGAATGCTAGGAAGAGTAGATGGTTGGCATTTCTTTGTGAGTATGAATTTGATATCAAGCATATCAAAGGAAAGGAGAACAAAGTGTTTGACACACTCGGCAGGAGAGTGCATGAACTGCATGCTACAACCATCAGCATGTATCAAACGAATCTTCAAGGCAAAATCTCTGAGGCTGCAAATTCAGATTTGCAGTACATGGAATTAGTAAAAAACCTGCAGTAAGGTAAAATGCAGCAGAAGGTTGAGGATTATGAATTGGAAATGGATGGAATCCTTCAGTACATAAACAAAGTATATGTACCCAATTCTACGGAATTGAGGAGAGGGATTTTAAAAGAGATGCATAATGTGACTTATGCAGGACACCCAAGATATCAGAAAATAGTTTCAGTAGTCAAGAGCCAATATTATTGGCCAAACATGAAGCAGAAGATTGTTGAATACATAGCTAAATGCTTAGAATGTTAGAAGGTCAAAGATGAACATAGGCACCCAACTGGATTGCTAGATCCATTGCCCATTCCTGAGTGGAAGTGGGAAGTGGTGACAATGGATTTCATCACAGGATTGCCCAGAACCAGCAAGCAACATGATTCCATCATGGTGGTGATGGATAAGCTTACGAAATATTCCCATTTTATTCCATTGAAAACCACTCAAAAGGCAGCTAATGTTGTTGATATCTATATGAAGGAAGTAGCACGATTGCATGATATTCCCAAGACAATTGTGTTTAATAGAGACCCTAAATTTACCTCAAAGTTATGGAAGGGGTTATTCAAAGGGTTCAGAATGAATCTAAACTTCAACACAACCTATCATCTTGAGTCTGATGGGAAAACAGAAAGGGTGAACCAAGTGATAGAGGACATGCTAAGGATGTATGTGATGGACAAACCATCTAAATGGGAAGACTACCTACACTTGGTAGAATTTGCTTACAACAATGGGTATCAACCATCACTGAATATGGGCCCATTTGAAGCACTTTATGGAAGAAAGTGAAACACCCCAGTAAGATAGGACAACCCAGCTGATAGAATAATAATTGGGCCAGAGTTGCTCAAGGAAATGGAAGAGAAAATGTTGAAGATTAACCATAATTTGAAGGTTGCCAAGACATGAAGAAACGTTATTCTAATAAGAACAGAACCCACAGGGAGTTTAAAGTGGGTGATCATGTTTTCTTGAAAGTGAAAACCAACAGAAGTTCCCTGAAGCTAGGAAAATGTTCCAAGTTGGCAGCTAGATATTGTAGGCCATTTGAAATCCTAGAAAGCATTGGACCAATTGCATATATGATTTCATTTCCTGCATCCATGACTATACATAATGTGTTTCATGTTTCATTTATTAAGAAATATATACCTGATGTTAATCATGTTATTGATGGGAATGTGATTTAGGTGGAGCAAGAAGGCGTCTTGCAAGTGCATCCAATGCGCATATTGGACCGGAAGAGAAAACAACTCTGGAATCGAGCGATAGGGATTGTAAAGGTCCATTGGACATGGTNGAAAAAATAAGGGGAGGGGATTGTAATACCCCTCAGACAAGCCCTAGTTTTATTATGAATTGTAAACATGTGTTGTAGGTTGGTGAGCTGAGAAATTATAAGTTTGTAGGCTTATGTGTTAGTAGGCCAAAGAGCCTAGGTGTTAAAGGCCAGGAGCCTATTTTGTACATGTAAATATTCATATTATTAATATAAACACATCGTTGTGTGTAGACCGGCCATGATAAAAGAGAATGGGGGACTAAGCTCCACTAGGATGGGTAAGGGAGAGGGGGATGAGAGGTTGGAAAGAGGGTCTAAAGTCTAAGAGCTTAGGTCCAAGATAATAATAATTTTTTATTATTCCAAAAGTTGTTTAGAAGGATATGTTTTATCCTAAGTCCCTTGGGGAGGAAAAATGACTTCCAAAGGGAAAGGAGCGTGTTTCATGAGAAACAAGTGTCGACTCAGACACATGAATTATTAAGGGGGTTATCAGGCACTCATTCTCTCACCATCTTCACTATGCTAGACCAATCTGCCCCATCTCTCCCCATGATTTCACTCACGCACTGAGCAAGCACGCAGCCAACCGATTCTGCCATTGTTGAACCCATGCCCATTGTGCACCTCTGTAATTCACTGAGACATCCCTTGCCTTAACCTACCTTTCTATTGTGGTTTGAAGAGGTGGTTTGTAAATCCGTGGTTAAAGAGGCAGGTTGTCAGGCCTGTGAGAAACTCTCTCTCCGGGTGATAGAGGTTGTTGTGGATTGAAGAAGAAGGTTGTCAGGCCTATGAGCAACTCTTTCTTTGGGTGAGAGAGGTTGTTGTGGATTGAAGAAGCAGGTTGTCAGGCATGTGGGCAACTCTCTACAGGTGAGAGAGTGTGCTGAGGAAGTAATTTTTCTTGGAGGGAGTCCCGTAGCTGCTACAGAGCTTTGAGAATTTTGGTCTGGCTTGTTGCTAAAGCACCGAAAGGGAGGTAGAGTAGCCGATGGACTATGCGACAGTGAAGGTGTATACTCCTGGAGTGGGACAGGCATGTGGGGAATGAGAGTCTATGAATAGTGGGCGTAAGTGGCTACTGGGAGAGAATCCTTCCTCTTAAACTATGTGACTTTCATATTGACCTTGCCTAGCCTAGGAATCCCTTACCCGATGGAGTTTAGTGCCAACTCAGGGGTGACCCACTACTGAGAGTGATAAGAAGTATGGTCTAAGGCTAGGAGGTTCGTGGAAGGTCTACACACAGTTGGTGGTTCTTCTCCAACTAAAAGATAAGTATCATTTCTATGCTTAATTATGTATGTTGTGCATGTCTGTGATTCTTGCAATGTTATCATGTGTTCTGTTGCATGTATGAATTACTGTCAATTCCACAAGAGTTTGTATGGTAGCAATAATTTTTTGTTATTTGTTTTTAAATTCATTAGAAATGCATGTTATATATATGTGTGTGTGTTTGTGTGTGTGTGTTCCTTGGTGGTCTTGCCCGACGTGTTGGGTTGGCCGGGAAAGTTACAAATTGGTATCAGAGCTAGTTGGAAGAAGATAAAGTAATTTGGGTAGCGTCACCCGATAGAGGTGTAGTTGGTTGGGGACGTTACACATTTGAATGAGTTGATTGATCATTCTTTGGATGAAATTTTTTCTGTGTAATAACTTGTTCTACGTAGTTTATTGTTGTGATTTGAAGTTCTTCGATTGAAACCATTTTTCTATCAATATGAGCAACTTGTTTAGTGTTCGCGAAAAATCTTCCACATTTCTATATCTACATATTTTCATTGTGCCATTTTTCTTTCAACATTTTGTCCTCTTTGTTGTCCCTTGTGTTCTAGATTTATATGCAAGCACTAATTCTCTCTTTGCAATGCATATTGTTCGAGATCTTCTTTTCTCTATTTTTCCATTTTTTAAGATGATTGATTCTCTATGTCTTCAAACCTATTATCTAACTAACCTTCTTAGTCCTTGAATATCATTACACATTATTATGTTAACCATTATCACATTGACCTTCTTAGTCCTTCAATAACCTTATACATGATTATGTTGAATATATATATATATATATATATATATATATATATATAGCATTGAAATCAAGGTGCACTAGGAACTTGATGCTTAAATTAATGCTTAAATTAATGCATAGTAAGAAGGATACTATACAAACATTTCTAAAAACAATGCACCAAAGGAACAAGTTTAAGAACTTGATGCTTAAATTAATGCGTTGTAAGAAGAATATACAAAACATTGTTAAATTCAATACATGTTAGGAAGGAGTTTAAGAAATCGATGGTTAAATTAACGCATTTTAAAATATAGGAAAACACACAAAACATTATTGAAATAAATGCACCTTAGGAAAGAGTTTAAGAACTTGATATTTAAATTAATGCATTTCAAGAAAGAAAACATGAAAATATTTGTCGAAAACCTATAACAATGAAAAGAACATTAAACTAAGTGCAACATAAAAAGGAAAAAACAATGTACTTTAAGAAAGAGAACATACAAATATTTGTTGAAAACCCTATAGCTATGAAGAGAACATTAAACTCAATTCAACATAAAAAAAAAACATACAAATATATGTAAAAAAAACAATAAAGAGAATGTATTAAACCAATACACCATAAAAAGGAAAGACTACACAAGTAATCAATTTATGTGATAAGAAGGAAAGACTCCACAAGTAATCAATTTATGTGATCGCTTCATCACCTTATAAGAAGGAAAGACTGCACAAGTAATCAATTTATGTGATGGCTTCATCATCTTAGAAGGAGTTGGGGATTTTCTAAATTTCTTATAATTAAAACTATAAGGGAACTTAATTATTCTAACATGGGATTCATTGAATGTTAATAGAAGTAGGTAGAATTTATGTGATGGCTTCATCATCTTAGAAGGAGTTGGGGATTTTCTAACTTTCTAATAATTAAAATTATAGGGGAACTTAATTATTCTAACATGGGATTTATTGAATGGTCATAGAAGTAGGTAGAATTTATGTGATGGCTTCATCACTTTAGAAGGAATTGGGGATTTTCTAAATTTTTAATAATTAAAATTATAGGGGAACTTAATTATTCTAACATGGGATTCATTGAATGTTAATTATTATAACATGGGATTCATTGAATGTTAATAGAAATAGATAGATGTTGAGTAATAATTAAAGTAAGAATAGAAGCCAAGTGGAGTTGATAAGAGAGGGTGCCTTATTATGTTGTCCTCCTAAGGTGATATTTCTTTGCAATAATTGCGATGCTTTAGATAATATAGAGTAGTTTTTATATCCAATTGTGTGGAGGTTTTATCTTGCTTCCCATTTCTTAAGACTCTATGAGTTATATGTCGTAGAAATTATTTATATTCTCCAAAACCTTTAATATTTTTTTTAAATGATCTCTCTGCAAATCAACATCGAACCATATAAAAGAGATGTATATACTTCTATGAGTTATATGTCTTAGAAATGATTCATATTCTACAAAACTTCTATATTTTTTTAAATGATATATGTATGCAAACCAACAACGAATTAGAACCATATATAAGAGATGCATATACTTCTAGGTCGACTGCAACTCTCTTGATGATTCGATTGAGGGATCACGATGGGTATTTTTCTGTATACTTTTATCTGCATGCGTGGGAAAGTCTTATTAGTTCTTGTCATAGGAAAATAGGGACTATAGCAATCGATAATTCGTTGACTTCATATTAGTTTGTCCTTTGACCACAAATATTTGCATAATATCTATTTTTGGAGCTAGGGAACTAAAAACATTGATTTTTATATAATAAAAAGTACCATATATGTAATGATCTAATTGGATAATAGATTGGAGGTCTTATTGTCGGCTTCGTTATTTCCAATGTTTTATATGGTAACATATCCAAACTTTTTGATCATATACAGTCTTTTTGAATCATATATTTTTCCTATGTATTGCTTGAAGGTGGATTAATGCTAGCATTAGTTTGAATGTTTGTCTTAGCATTTTCTACTAGCTAATTGATATGCTACCATATCCAAACTTTGTCCTTCGAATATATTCTCTAGCATATTACTATGTGTGGTTTTTTTCTTTATTCTTGTGTGCTTCAAGAGTCTTTGTCATTGTTGCGTACGTAAACAGGCCTGCCACGCTGCAGGATTTATTAAATGTTTGCACAGAACGACACTGTTCGACGGTTCTGACAGTCTTAGGTGTTTACCTAACAAGTCTCGCATCCTTAAATGTTTATTGTACAGTTTCCTTCCATATTTTTTGATGGTGTTGTTTACAGTGAATTTGTGCAAAATTGTTTCCCACTGGCATCACTGGTTCAGTGGTTGATACTTGTTCATTGGTTCGTTCCATGCTTCTTGTTCTTTTTTATTCAACTTTGCAAAGTTGAGGTCCTGCAGTTGTAGTTGCTTGTTCACTGGTTTGGTGTTCTTCAAATTTGAAGTTGTTGGACCTGTTTTTGTGGTTTGCAAGTTTTGTGGTTGAGCTCTTGTCATCCCTCGTTGACGGGTAAGTTTTTGTGGCATCGTTTTGTTGGTGTTCCTTTTTTTATACTTGGTGTTTTGCACCTTCCAGATAAGTGTTTTCAATGGGAGGAGTCCTTGCCTCGAAATTCTATTGCAGGACATCTTTCTGTGTGCTCTTATTTTCTGTTTCTGGAAACCATGCATCTTCATATGTCGGCTGCCATGTCCTGCATATTGTGCCATAGCTATTTCAAAATTTGCAATTCAAAGGGGTTTAGAAAACAAATCCGAAGTTGTCACAAGGGGGAACCATCCGCTGGGGTGTAGAGGCAGGTAATTCTTTTATTATCTGGGTCAAAAAAGTGCGTCCACCTGTTGCTTTTGAGACCATGAATAGGTTCAAATCAGTCTTTTTGCTTAACAAATTTATAGTCTTGTTTATTTGCGTTGTTTCTTCTGTTTGGTTCACTTTTCAGTGTAGGTTTGTTTTATTTTCATCTGTTGTGGCGACTAGGGGGAATTTAATTTGAAAAGAAGAAGGTTGAAGGATACATACCAAGATTCTTACACAGATCCGTGCTTGTAGTTTTCTATTTTTACTTTTTTCTTGTTTTTTTGTTTTGTTTTATTCTTTATTTTCCCTTCTCTCTACTTTCATACAAACTGAAAGTAGCTAAGAAAAAGCTTCAAAATAAAAGTTTGAAAGATGAAACAAGTAATATAAGTTGACTCATATGAAATAGATGTACACACTCCATTATACGTGACAACATTGACGAGGTGTTGCATAGAAATGGGATTTTTAGATTGGATGCATTCTCGTATACTGTAGGGGATTTCCTTTTCGATGCATTTCAGGTTCTACTGCATTTCCGTTATTCCTCGACCGACCTGCACAATGGATTGATAGATTATTTCTTGGAATTTTTAAAAATTGGCAATGTTGAGGCATTGGACTCGTATGAATATGAACTGGAATCTGATTTTCTTCAACAGTTGCATGGAATACATGATGTCACTTCCTATTTTTCAAAGATGTGGTTGTTTGCATCTCCAATTTTTCCTGCACATGAGAGGGGGATTTGGGGAGATACATTTTGTATACGTTGGTTGTCTAATTGGCTCAATATATCAATTGGAATATGGTCATTGACAAGAAAGACAAGATATCTACTATTCAGCAAAACTACATCTAACAATCCATATTGCATATTTTTCCATGATGCCAATGCTGTCAGTGGTCATTATGAACCACTATTGTACAGAAAAATGTTCATATGCAATCTTGGGGGACCTCATATTTACTTGTCCCTCGTTTGTAGAGACCTTGAATCGTAGTGTAAACGGATTATGCATCGCATAGACTGTCATGGTTTGCAGCTAGTGATAATTGTTGTATCTAGCTATGGAGATAGTATGTTCAATGAAATTTTTTGTTTGGTAGCAACATAGTTCGATGTGTAGTCATTATGACTTTACACTCTATAATCCTTTTACAATGATATTATAAGCGACAACTAACAGGATTTTAGTTGCTTGCATCAACACCTTTCGCCATATATCCTAGAAAATGTGTCAACAATTGCAAGTTGGTAGGAATACCTTGTAAACATGGCATTGCCATATGAAAAAGGAAATGTGGAGGGTTGTAGATTCTGTTTGCAATGGCTATCTATCATATTCAGAGTAAATATCCAGTTCTGGTCAGCCCTACCAGATGGCACTATCCATTCCTGGTCTATTGATTTGAATTACGATCGAAAAATTGGCATCCTCTAATTAAAAACAGATACGACATGTATCCATTATCAACCTTTGCTTGGACATATCATTGGTTCAGAGTTCAATGTCCATGCCACCCAAACTGCATCAAATATGCATATGCGTGGCATGTTGTTTAATGATAATGAAACTACTCCTAGTTGTGATAAGGCCATATAGGGCTTAAACAAAAAATGTAGACTAAGTTATCACAACTTGAAAAAAATCATGCATGAAATTCCTCCCAGTTGTGATGAGGCCATACAGGGCTTAAACAAAAAACATAGACTAAGTTATCACAACTTGAAAAAAATCATGCATGGAATTCGTCCTAGTTGTGATGAGGCCATATAGGGCTTAAAATAAAAAATGTAGACTAAGTTACCACAACCTGAAAATTTTCATACGTAAGAGAGAAAAAAACATTGGTGGTATAGGAAATACTGGCATTCCAGTGTCTAGTGTCAATGCCAGCCAAACCACATCGAATGTGCATAAGCGTCGCATGTTATTTAATTACAGTGAAATTCATCCCAGCTGCCATCAGGTCATCTTGCCCTTGAACAAAAAATGTACACTAAGTTACCGCAACTTGAAAAATTTCATGCACGAGAGAAAAAAATGCATTGCTTCGCTTCCTTTTACAGAGAAACTGACATATCACAATCTAAAAAAAAAATCCGTGCACAACACAACATAGAAAGGCACGGTCGCATATCCCACAATGGTCATGCAACTATCCTAGAGGGAAAAAACACATTTTGTGGGCTAGAAGAAACACAATGCAATGCTTCCAATGAAAACCAGAAAAAACTTTATACCCATGCTTCCCTGTGAAAGAAAGATGCAAGATAGACCTACATGAAACAAATCAAAGACACTCCTTCCATTGCATGTGCAATTTGCGATCAATTGAATTTCGAAAAAAACAGTAAGTATTTCACGCCTGATTTGGAAGCATAATACCTCCCCTTGAAAAAACATGATAAAACATTTTCCAGTGGCAAAATTTGTCTTCCATGCAAATGGTCACTTGAAAATGGAAAACTGCCACAATTTGCAACCCCTGACCAAATAAGATGTAATACACCACTACCAAATGTAAGTGCACTTACGGAACTTGAAGAGAGACTTGTGTCTCTGCGAATTGCATTTGCACAAATCAGGCCCTGGGGCTATAAACAACCCCAGATGGGCTTAACAGGATCAATTATTAATGTGCCTGTTCAGCTAGATGTTGTGCAAAAAGCCTTGCCACAATTCATTAGCGATACACTAACAATTTTTGTGGCTCTCAAAAGACGCTTGCAATACAAATATGTGTATCAAACATGCAAAGTGCGTGTGCATGTTGTTATGAAAGAATTAAAGGAATTATGTTTCAGGTCCCTGTACAAAGCACAAAAAAATTGTATAAATGAGAACTGGAACAGTATTCTTAGAGAAGAGGATGACAACTCTGCAAAGACTCTCGAAAATGCTAGTGAATTTGATACAAGTGATGAATCAGAGAATGAAACACCTTCTAATACATTGGTGCATGGATTCACTAATTCACAGTGCATTTGTGACTTGCAAGACAAGATTGTCAAAATTGCACCTACTGAGGGGAAACGTCCACTTGGGATATTCAAGGACAGATGTGCTGAGGAAATGAACTTCCCAACACTCTTCTATGGAGATCCACGTGCTTCTAACATTACAGAACAATTCAGTTATCATAAAATAGTTCTATGGGAGTTGCTACATTCAAGCGGTGGCTTCTCCTGTCACATAACAAAAAAAAATTCAAAACAATGTGCATATTAATAGAGCAAGTTCTTTCTTGCATGTGGGTTTGAATAAGAAAAGGCCAGTTAAAAGGAAGAAAGTTGTTGGCCAAGGATGTCAAGTACAAAGTAAACCTAGAAAAAATTATGAAATCGGATATTGGATACATAGATTTAAAAAACATTTGCATCTCTCCTGACTATTTGCAACAAAACAAGAAAACTATTTTTGCAATGATCCGATAATTGGGCCCGCCAAAATTTTTCATCACATTTACAAGTGCAGAGCATTGTTGGGATCCATTGGTGGCTATCGTATCTGAATTTCATAGGAACAGGAAACGTAAAAAACAAACCGATACACTGGAAATAATGACATTGACTACCTCCTAAGAAAATACCTAGTGACATGTACTCGCTACTATAGACATAGAATAAATGCTTTGAGACAATTGACATGCCATCATGAAACGTTTTTCAGAAAAATATTAGAGTAAGTTTTTGTGATTGAGTTTTAGA
Organism: Picea mariana; assembly: GCA_032191745.1. Taxonomy (NCBI): domain Eukaryota; kingdom Viridiplantae; phylum Streptophyta; class Pinopsida; order Pinales; family Pinaceae; genus Picea; species Picea mariana. The sequence continues at coordinate 23,987 of JASDQU011177662.1, forward strand.
ATAGGGGGAATGAACATGTCCACGCACTAGTGTGGATAGAGGGTGCACCAGTCTATGGAGCTGACAACAATTCACAGATCGAGCAATTTGTGGAAAAATACATAACATGCAACACAGATCATTTGGATCCAAAACTTTCCAAAGTTCATAGACATTATCATACAAGAAGTTGTAGAAAATGAAAAAACTCGCATTGCAGATATAACTTTCCCATTCCGCCAATGAGAGAAACAAGAATCATAGAGCCACTTAGTTTAGAGGATAATGATGTTGCCGAGAAGCCTAAATCCTTGTTCTCATTTCTGGAACAAGGAGAGTTTGACAAGTTGATGAGATTCGATGACTTCCTGATAGAGATAAATCTATCAGAAGATGAGTACATCAAATCCATACAATGTATTCTTAAACAACCAACAGTTTTCCTTAAACGAAAACTTTCCCATATTTGGAACAACATTTTCTCCAAGGATATGACAGTTATGTGGAATGAATATACAGATGCGCAGTACGTCCTAAATGCATATGTTGCAGCATCGTACTGTACCTCATATATGACAAAGGTTGACAAATATATGAAAAGTGCATTCAGAAGAATACACAAAGAACATGAAAGAAGTCATATTGGTGCCATACAAATGATACGTACGCTTGGAAATACATTGCTTAATCTTCAACAAATTTCTGCTCAACAAGAAGTCCACATTGCACTTTCCCTCCCCCTCAATTGTAGTTCAAGAAAATGTTTCTTCATAAACACATCTCCACTTGAGAAACGCACATTTGTGCTTAAACCACCAGTTTTTCTAGAACAAGAGCATGACAATTCAGAGGACGTGTTATGTCGCCTTATTATTGATTATTACCTCTAGCGTCCATCTCCTAGTAGACATATCCACTTAGAAGAATTCATATCGCATTACAAAAAAAAACGGCGTGCCCATATCAAAAAGAAAAAAACCCTCTATGATACGGTCTGTCAAATACAATAAACATTCTAACTATGAAAACTATTGTAGAGAAAAATTGTTTCTATACATTTCGTTCGATGAAAACGAAGAGACATTAAAACATAACTTATCTATATGGGAAGTTGTGTATGTTGTCTCTGAGACTATAGTGCAAATCAATGAAGCTAGATTTACTTACAATGTTAATCCAACATGGGGTGATCTAGAAATTGTAGTTAATGAGCTAGAAAACCCTGACAATCTTGATGAGACATTCACAAACTGAAAAACAACCAGAAATCCCTGCAATTCCTATGACTTGCAAGTGGATTTTCCTCGTCCTCGAGCAGCTGGCAGTGAAAAATGTATCAATCTTGGTTTTCAAGTTACAAAACATCCTTTCCTTATTGAAAATAATGAATACCACAGAATAAGAAGTCTATTGAATCAAGAACAACAAACAATTCTAAAGGACATTGTGCTTAAAAAATGCTTGAACATGGACACTCCTATGCAGTTGTTCCTTATAGGAAGAGTAGGAACAAGAAAGACATTCACAGTGAAAGCACGGTTCCAAATGCTTATATGAATCTATGATTCAAACAATTTCTCTAATCCTATGAAACCAAAGGGCCTAATAGTTGCATACACGGGAAAAGCTACATATAATGCAGGTGGAACAACAATCCACTCTGCACTTTTAATGCCTTTTAACAAGTCACAGTTTCTTCCACTTAGTAAGGAAATGTTAGATACGTTGTCTAAGCTTTATGATGAACTCCAACTTGTCTTTATCAATGAAGTGTCTTTGATTGGGAGTCGCTTCTTGTATTCTATTGACAATCGACTAAGAAGCATAAAATATGTGCACATGAAATACTTTGGAAAAATTGACATGATATTCTGTGGGGATCTTTACTAGGCACATCCGATCCAAGATTCTTTGATATTTGAACAACCTACGGTTAACATGAAAACGGTAACGCATGACTTATGTGTTCAACAACACAGGTATTCCAACAGAGGACGAACACCTTCAATAACCACTCACATAACCAAATCAAAGATCAACACACTGGTGTTTTCACGTGGTAAAACCCCTACAGGGAAATATCCACAGCCCCAACCAATGCGACCACTTAGAGAAGTTTATTAATGCAAAGAAAAAGATTACAGAGAGATTTTAAAAGAGATTTTCTCACAATCGATCATCGGAAAATGACCCTCCATGCTCTTTAAATAGATATCATGGACCAATCGGGTGTTAAGCCACGGATCAATGGTATTTAAGATCAAGGAGAGTATGAACCGTCAGATCACTCTATGTCGGGAACATATCATGACCGTCGGATTTCCTAACTACAAATGCATACTAAATAAACACACTAGAAAACACACTTTTACCTAACGACACAATACACCAAGTAGATATTACTAACTCCTAAGTGTCTAAATATCCTAACATCCCCCCTTAAGAACAACTTGGGATAGGATTGAAGGATTTACAATAGTGACACAATAGAAGAAGGAAGGAGGCATTAGAGCCT
>JASDQU011177663.1:20821-30928 GCA_032191745.1 Picea mariana
TTAAATTGATAGCTTATCCAAAATTTCGAGAAACGCAACAATTAAAGGTTAAACAATATATATGGATAATAAAACAACAAATTAACTTCAATACTTGCTTGCTTGTTCTAGCAGTGACACTCAGAATTTGATGATAACAAACTCGAATGTGCATAGTGTCTATTTTATATGAAGTTCTTGGCTACGTGAGTTCTCTCAAACGATCAATGAAAGGAATGTGTAAACAAGGAAAAGCCTCGAACATATATACCCCACCTTCCCTAAATCCCATCTGACACTTACATCAATGAGGACAATCACATATTTTGCAAATCTTGGACGTTTGAATGCGTCACCTGAGCCACACTTGACATTAATGAGTTACGTTTAATGACGATGAGAGGAGGTTGTTATTTTAGTTCATCTACGATTTGGCACAAAGTGAGTGTTTACGTCATGGTTTATGGAAAAGAGATTGCCCATTATTTTAGGTTTTTTATATGGTACTGTTTATTTTCGATCTTGACTCGATCTTCTTTCAAGGCTTGCTTTCGGTGTTGTCACATGGCTTGTTTTTCAAGGTGGTGAAGTGTCCACTGCATGTGTAAGTATAGTGATGTGGAGCACTAATTCTTACGTGACGAATCTTGATTGGCCAAAAAATTAGGTGTGGGGGTAAAATTTTATTAATCACAGTGAAAATAATTAATTTGGCATTCAAAATTTTAACGGCTATGACTGACAGATAGCATATGATGAACGGTTAGGGTTAAAAGTTTCTTGTTGAAGAGTTTGGGCATTGACGCAATAATTCAAGTGTCGAAAAGGGCATTTTTGGGAAAGTAAATGATTGATGCTGACGAAGAATCGGTCATCCGTGGAATCCTTTGTGATCAAGAGGTATTTATTTAAAAGTTGCAAAAGGACAATTCCAATCAAGCATCGACGATCGACAAGAAGACCCACCCCTTTTGTTTTGAAAACTACAACTCGACTCACCGATGACCGATGAACTTCATTGGTGTTAGCGGATTTAATTCTCATTTACATTTCATTCATTCACATGATCTCTCTACATGCCGATGGACTTAGGAAGGTACATGATTACATGGCAGCTAAGATGGAAAATATGACATGCCAAACCGGGGTTACCCGACTGACATGCATATGATATGGCAGTAGGAAATTCCATGTGGTAGATGATGTGTCAAAGATGATAAGGAAATTCACAAAATCCAGGTCATGAAGATCTCAATTTAAGGTATCAATAGACAAGATCAACTAGATGTTAATGTTGGACGACTACACATTATTCCATCAAACTCTTATGTGGTTCATTTCATCAACACTTATGATCTTAAGGCTCACCTCAATTGTTTCACAATGTGTAGTGATCGGTGTCGACAACCAATGATCATAGAAGATTGACGAGTTTGATTTCTCGTGGTGGATTTTGCATGTAGATATGACCGACACCTGATGGTACATCGACGATTGGAAATTTTTTCTATCGGAGGTCGGAAAGTCAGGGATTTATAGGTATTTGTTTTTCTTTTGTATCAAAATATCTAAGTCCTAAACGCCCTTTGTTCAAGTGCAAAACCAAATTTGTTTTCTTCCTTAGGATGATTATTCAAATCAGGCTTGGGATACAACAGTATGAGCAAAAAATAATTCAAGAGAAGCTCTTAAAACCAACTATAATCATAAAAAATCAAAGTTCAAAATGAAAATGGAATAAAGTGGTACCCCAAAATTTTAGAAGTTTTGAGGGTGTGTTGAGTGCTAAACACACCACTACCCCAATAAATTGTGGACATGCCATCTTTCCTGATGGGCATGAGTCATGCATCTAGTATGGTTGGTGACATGAAAATTTTCACCACTTAATATAGGGTGCATTATTTTTGGTACCATTCCCTTTATTCATGTAGGTGCATATCTAAAACAAAAAGAAAAGGATTTGATGGGCATGAGTCATGCATCTAGTATGGTTGGTGACATGAAAATTTTCACCACTTAATATAGGGTGCACTATTTTTGGTACCATTCCTTTTATTCATGTAGGTGCATATCTAAAATAAAAAGAAAAGGATTATTTTACGCTTTAGGGAAATTATTTAAGTTCAAACTTATTGTACAAATTTATGATCATGCAGGGACTCAATCAATGCATAGTGTATATGCCAAAAATGTTTGAACATTTTTTTTAATATCACCCTCTTTATGTGATTAACATTGGTGTATAGTGTCCCAAATTTCTGGGAATTAAAAAATCCTCCAATTTAGGGTTAAAAGTGGAATTTTTGGGTTTATAACTTTGAGGAAAATTGTCTTAGAGGTCCTCATCACATTACATGGATCAATATATTTGCAACAATGGTTTGTTTTCCTCGAGAAAAGTTGTATGTAAAAGTTATTCCTCTATAAAATAACGATCGATTTATTCCTTGTGGGTCTAAATGGTATTAATGTAAGGTCACCATACTTCACCCATGTGGAGTTAGTAATATATGGGAGTTTACTAAATACTTCTAGAAGATTAAAATTTAAAACCCTAAACTTAACAGACAAGGGAAGGAGTTAAAACTCTAGTTGAAATAAGGATAAGTCGTGCAACATGGGTTCAACTCCTCTTGGAGTGATTTCATATTCCATATCATAGCAGCTTCCAAGAAGAGATTTAAGAGGGGAAAAAGGTATAAGACGAACACTCTACAAGGGATGTAGAATGATATAATGTCTCATAACATATTATAATTTATAATACACAATCATTTATTTCTTACTGGGCTTTCTCACATTAGACTTGTAGAATAAAAATAGTTTGTATGGTATTCTAATGAATATCATTGATATTGTAGTTAAATTTTTATATCAAGTAGTTAAATAATATGTAGTCGTAGTCGAAATGTTCTATGAAATGATTATTTTCTGGTGATACTTTCATGGGACCTTTTCCTGAAATATGGAAAGAAATTGTTAGATCCATAGATTTGAGTGATTATTTCTATAGAATCTGAGTGCCCCGCGGGTTTTTCAGCATCCTCAATACATTTCTACATTTAGAAATGGATTTTAAACAACAAAAAAATAATGATTTTGTGCAGATGTATATCGTCAAATTCCAGCGAGAAAAACCATTTCATAGAACAGGTACAAACAACACCTAATATGTATGGTGTTCTTTATCTTCATCTCAAATTAATAAAAATATAAAAATAATAATTACACAATGAAACATAACCTCATTAATGATATATTCTAGTGCATAGATCTCTAGAAAACTTAAGACAATGTAGTAATCATATAGACATTTAAACTATAGAGCTAAATTAAATAGGAAGAATATACAAATTATATATATAACAATTTACTTTTATGAAATGTATCATTCAATTGTTATTTAAATGTATAAAAACAAATAACTTAGTTTTTTTAAATTTTAAACAGAAATAGATGATGATGATGATGATGATGATGATGATGATGATGATGATGATGAATCAGGATTGAATTAGTCTACAGGACCTTAAGCGAACATTCTAAGAGAAATTCCTTTTCATCTTCAACTCTCTTAGTGTCACAAAGGTCTTATTTTAACAATTTTTATTTTCTTCTTTACACTTGTCAAAACAAAGAGATAATTTTGATTTTCTAGATAAGGGTTCATTATCACTTTATAATATATTTTTATTTTCCCCTATGACTCTTTATTTGGCCACATTTTGTCAGATTTTGATTTAATAACATTTATAATATTATCCTTATTTACAATATGATATCTTCCTTTATTTCACATTGGTTTAGACAAGACTAGGAATCCTTGTGCCATTCCCACTTTAGCCGAAGGTGGTTTTATCTGGAGTTTGAAGCAATTTTAGGAAGCCTCTTGTCTTCCATGTTGTTTAACTTGTCCTTATACATTAGGTATCTAAGTCGTGCTCTCAATGGGGGAAATGATTTCTTTCGTGAGGAGGATAGGATAGGGTGTATTTCCTTTAATTTTGAGATTATATGTTATAAAATTCTTTTGGATTTGATCTATGTTTCTCCACCACTATGTAGAGATACTACATCCACAAAATTCACAACCATATGTTTCTCCACCACTATGTAGAGATACTACATCTACAAACTTCACAACCATATAAAAATAACAGGATTAATGATTTCTCGAGGACTCTCTCGAGATAATGCATCTCCAAAATTGGCCTTTCCCATCACTGTGGGGGGGAATATTTGAACAAAATTTCACCATAGTTTGGTAGAGCTAATTAAATAATTGTGGGGTGATTATAGACCTTTCATAGAAAAGGCTAATAGATTGTGCCAGATCCAATATTTCAAAGAACAATATCAACTTCTGGAAGCAATGATTTGCAGACTATATGGTGAAGAGGGGTGCACTCACTTTAAACTTGAGTGGTTACCAATAGCACACCTTGTGGCTAAAGTGTGTCAAGTATTCAATTTGTCCCATATTTTATCCGTCAACATTCTTAAAGTGGTCAATGAAGCTCCAGGGAACAAAAAGATAGATTTTTACATGTCTTCATTCTTAATTGATATTGTCTATTCATCAATTCCTTTTCCTTTGATGGGTTGGATTTGGAATCCCGACATGCCCCCTATACATGTATATTGTTCAGAATTATGGGAATGTAACTTAAAAAAATATTTTTATGATATATGTGATGATTTCATGGAACCTTTGTCTTATGCCATGTTTAATTGACCAATTTATGACCACCAAGACTGTCAAAGGAAGTCATAGAGACCTTCAAGGATATATGGGACTAGAATATGGAAAAACATTACAACTATATTAGGATATTTGGGTGCAGCTCTACCACACATATGCTTTCCATGTATGTTCCTAATAGGATGATTGTCGGAGAAATTTCCTATTATACCATTAAAAAAGGAATCACCTCATTTTCATCTATGCATCCAAATAAAACATGGCTAGTGTTATCACATGAAGTTGTCTTGGGTCTTTTATCCCTTAGGTTTTTATTTTTGTCCTTTAGTCTTTAGGTTTTCTTTAATTCTCTCTTTGTGATTTTCTTAGGTTAGTTTGAACAAATAAAGACTTGTGGTTTTGGCTCACTTTTGGCCCACACATAGATTTTAAGCCTAGGTTCATTCTATGGTTTATGGTTTCGACACACCTCTTGACTTGATATCAAGCATAACCCACCCAATGATCCAAATGAATTGACACATCACTCCATCCACTCATACTCTTTATCCTTTCCATGATGTCAGTATGTCCGTTAAAGTAGGTCAAATTAAAATTTTGAAAAAGGTGTTTCCAACTCACTAGGAGTTTCCGTAGCACACCTTTGTCCTATGATCTTTGTCATATTTCATCATAATCAACAGAGGTCATGATTTGTCTTGTTTTTAGTGCCCTTTTCTTTAAAAGAGAATATTAAGATTTGGTCATTTATGAGCTTTCTAAGGGTTTAAGCATTTGAATTTTCTCTCAAGTTCAGCACTGCTGAAAATCACTAGTTCAGATCAGCTGCAAACTGCACTACAGTATCAACTATCAAAGATAAATTGGAGGTCGAGGTGGACGTAGCAGTTTCCTAACTTGTTGTTAATCCTCCATTATCAGCCACAATCTCCAGGTATTCTGTGAGTACTCTCATTGCATGGAAAAGTCTTGAGATACCCATGCGTCATCTTTTGGTAGCGCCCAACACTGCAGACTACTTCCTCTCTCATCCATTTTCACCTGTAGCACTTTTTCCACAAACTTCGTAGCCATTTTCCACCTAAATTTCACCTATTCTAGAGGTCAAGCCATTTTTCTTTTGAAGCTTGAATACCTGTTCATTCACTTGGCCCTTGCTTTCACACTATGCTATAGAAATTCGTTGCTAAAACTATGCTACAAAAAGTTGTTGCTAAAACTACACTACAAATCATCTCTCTCAGTGCTTTGTTTTACTTGAATTGGTCAGTGTTATATTTTGTATTTAAAGACCCCTATGTTATCATCTTCTATTCACTATATCATCATTCATTCATCTTGATATATTTAAGAAGTAAGGGGAATAGCAGTCCCTACCTTTCCAAAACTTTGATGACCATGGTGTGGTGACATAAAACCAAGAAATGCATTCCTTCCTTCCTTAACTCAGAGTCTGTTTCTCTCAATTTTAAATAAAAATCCATCAAAATAGTCTATTTTTTATTCAAGGTGAGTTGGAGGAAAATTCTTGAGAGAGAGAAACCATTAGCCACTATCAGTTCTCATTGATATTTTCCTCTGTTTGTTTCTTTTACCATTCACTACACCGCAAGCTTTGATACCCTGTTTATATCCATGAAGACACCTCAAAGGAAGAAATCTCACAAGGGAGGGAGTGTGGTTAGGAATGAACCTTCTGACATGCACATGTTTGATGCTGAGCCAATGGTTAGGGAGGTTTTTGAATGGGTTGGTTTCCTCTCGTTTTTCCAAAACATCTAGAGGGGACACACTGAAGTAGCAAGGTAGTTTTCATTACACTTTGATGGAATTAAGCCTAAGGTGGGAAACCTTGAGTTTGAGGTATCTAAAGCTTCTATTGCAGCAGCCATTGGGATTCCTAATACCAATGAGAGGTGGTTCAAATCCATGGTCCTCAATGTTTCCTTCTCCAAGGACTTCCTCAAACCACACTATCAGATAAATTTTGTTTCTAAGGGAGTTCCTAGAAGCCACCTAGTTGAAGGCTTTGATAAAATGTTGAAAATCATCCAGAGATATTTTACATGTGAGGGAAGGTTTAACATGTTATACTAGTACCATATAATACTCTTTCTACATTTTACTAGTAAGGATGCAATGAATATCACTTTCTACCTTTTGAGGAGCATGGGAAAGATGTCTGATAGAGTCCAAGCCAAGTCCAACATTGTGGACACTAGTGTCTTTCACTTTGGGTTGATCAAGATGTTGGTGATGGAAGAATTGAAGAAGAGGAACATTCCTTGGGAACAGTTCATTGTCTCTTCCCATATGCAGCTGGATATAGCCTCTACCCCTCAGTCTAATATGCAGAGCCCTTTTCCATCTAGTAGTGTTTCCCCAAAAGGAACAAAAAGGAAAAGAAAGGGAAAAACCACTACCCAAAGCAAAGAAGTCATCAAGGAAATTGAAGAAGAAGATAGGGAGCTTCATCACTCTCCACAAAGAGATTTTTAACCTCCTCCTACACCTGAATTGGAAGTAGTCCCTTCATCCACCAAATCCATAGCCAAGAGGGGAAGTAAGTTGCATTTCTCTTCACCTTCTCCAACCACTAAGATCAAGATTAGGAATCCTTTTACTAGATCATCATCCCTCAAGGAGGTTGTTGAAGAAGAAATATTACCCCAGGTCTTAGTTCCAAGGAAATACAAAGATAAGGGTAAAGGCATTGAGAATCCTATTGGAGTGATACACAGTGCCCCTGTGCAATAGAAAGATAAAGGTAAATCCATTGAGAATCCTTTTGAGGTTATCAACATCAACACTCCACATAGTAATCACACTTTCAAAAGATTGATCAGACAACTCAGGGATGCCAAGAAAGAAAGTGCTCATTTGAAGACAAAACGTTTGGATGACAAAAGAAAAATGAATGAGCTCATGGACATGTAAAGTGAAACCCTTGATGTAGCAAGGTTTTAAGTAAGAAGAATCTTGCCTCTCCATAGGCAACCTAAGAACCTGTACATGAAAAACAGAGGTTTTCAGTCTCAAAATAGAAATATCAAGGAAGAATTGAATCATTTCAAGCATGTACTGGCCCAGAGGAACCTAAATTTTCTGGTACAAGCTGCAAATAAAAGAGATGAACCAGTAGTCAAGAAGAGTACACCTACAGTCAAGAAGAGTATCCCTGCAAAGGAAAAACATGCTTCCATGATAGAGGGAAGCTCTCTTGCAACAAGGAGGAGTGCTAGGTTGATGAAGTAGTTAGGGATATCAAATCCATTTTTGTGGGTGGTCTCTTTTTGCAAGAATAAAGTGATCAAGAAAGTATAATTTTTCCACCTATACAAGCATCTACATGCTCCTTGTCCATTAGCTAAGTATTTTGTTCTTTTGAAGGATTGGTGTCATCACACAGAAAATAACACAGACATTCTATAGTGCCATGGCGCTGTAGAATCGTCTATATAGTATGTTATGCAATTTCACTACCTAATATGCTATGAAATATCATACCTAAAAGTTAACGGTAGTGGTACTGATTTTGCGGAACTGTTCCAGTGGTGGTGCTACCGATTTTACAGAACTGTTTTGATGAGTGGCACTACCAAATCTACAGAATCACTTGCTGAATGGATCTACTTGATTTGCAGAGATATTTTGGGAAGGGCGCTACAGAATTGCACATGGTCATTACACAGGAGTGTCTCTATGAAATGTGCAAAGTTTTTTCATAAGGGCATTACAGAATTGGCTATAAAATGCACTATTGAATGGCGCTACAAACTGGCCTTTGCAGTCAAAGGATTCAAATCCATGACTCCTTTTTATTGTTGATGATGTGGAGAGAAGCAAGGATCACAAGTTGTAGCATGGAGGAAACATGCAACCACTGGAGGAAACTTGTCACCAAAAAAAGGATGCACCTAAGAGGAGACATGTCTTTTAATTCTTGTTGGAGTGGTTTCCAACATGGTCCCTAATTTGTAACAGTTTGTTAAGAGATGTTAGCACATGTGTTAGAATGGTAATTATTTTGGAGAATCCTAGGAGAGGAAGGCCATCTCGCCCCTCAATCTATTTCCTTTTGTTTTTTGATTATAAATACATATTCTAAATGATTAGAGAGGTTCGAATGGTTGAGCAAGGCTCCCTGATTGTAATAGTTTTGACTAAGTATATTGTTCTCTAGTTATGCATTGGACTTGAGAATTTTTGAGTAATAGAAGTCAGTTTCTCTTTATATCATCTTGTTTCCTCTTATACTGAAGTACTCATGATTGGATGATCCATATGAGATTTTTATGGTTTTGTTATGATGAATGTTTGATTATAATACTGCTATGATGTTCTTTAGTGTTCTTTAACTTTAAATTGAATAAGTTCTTGTGTTTGAGTTTTTCCTCCTTTGGCTGCTTGAAGACCTGATGTCAATAGCATACCTTTACACCACCCTCACTAATTCTTCCTCCTATAATTTTTACTCCCAATCTCTGACTGAAGATAATCAAGACCTCATTTTCTTATGTATTCTAGCCCATATTTATGAGCTAAAACATTATTATTTTGATTTTTCTCCATTTGACCTTTAAATACTCATTTACATTTACAAACATTTTGATGGGTACTGGGCTTATCCTCTTTGCAATATGAGGGTGATTCTCAGTGCTAACAACTAGTATTTCCTATCAAAATATGAATATTCTCATTATTGAATTCTCCCCATGCAAGAAATTAATCCATAGCTCTTAAAGAGCTAAGTCTTTGTACAAGAGTTGCTAGGAGACATAATCCAATGGGTGTTGTAGAAGAATATATCAAAGGTGTGGGTTTGCCCCCCTCTTAAAAACATGATACTGATTCTTTAGATATCATCTTCGAGGGATCCATGTCATATGAGGAGGTATTGACTAACATTCATGATAGTAATGAACAAGAAATATTGCAAGTTGATCAAGAGGAGAAAAAAAGAATGATCAATATCTAACGAGAAAAATTGATAGAAGGTGAGAATGAAAAATATGAAGTGAAGATGTAGGCCCAATATATTAAAGAGGAAGAAATACATGGAAGCCAATATAGTTTCCACTGCAGTCATAGAGACATTTCAAAAACTACATGGAATCACAAATATTATTGTAAGTGACAGAGATCCTATCTCCATTGGACATTTTTGGACAAAATTATATTCTTGTTTGGGTACTCAATTTTCTCATAGATCATCCTATCATCCTCAATCTGATGGAAAAACCAAGATAGTGAAAAAATGACTGGAAGGATACCTCTGTTTCTTTGAATCTAATAAACAAACACAATGGTTCAAATGGTTACCCTTGGCAGAATGGTGGTATAACACTTCCTTTCATACTGCAACAAAAATGACACCATTTATGGCACTCTATGGATACCACCCTCCTTCCATCACTTCTTCT
>JASDQU011177667.1:12680-26480 GCA_032191745.1 Picea mariana
AAGTCATGTGGGCCCCGTCTCGGTAAGTTAGTACATCAACTTCCCGGTGTCGTAACGTTTGCATACGATCTTCGTTTTAGGCGTATGATACCCCGTTGGAAAGGTATCGTTGAGGAGATTCTTTTTGGGGGCTCAATGATGCCTTTGAGTATGATTGAGAAGCTCGATCCAGAAAAACCTTCATTTAGGCCCTCAAAATGGCCTTGGAAGTTAAAACTGCTAAAAATAGTAAATTGCCAAAATTGTCATAAAACTGTTTTGAGACAGTTGGAAAAGGTGGGTGGCCACTGATATCCACTTGGATCAGTGTGGTTTTCATTACAATGATGGTTGAAGTCACAGTTTCATTTATCATTATGAGTGCTAGAAGCCATGAAGGCTCTCTATCGTCCTTATTGGTTTTGGTTGAATGGTTTCATTCAGTCCATATTGGCTGGTTGTCTCCACACTTTTCTTGTCACCATACCGAGTCATTTTGCTCATTATGGGATTGCTGGGTTTGAACCACCTTGTGTCACCGTGTATCATTTCACTTGAGTATGGGTTCATTCATGCTACTGATGTTTGCGCATTGGGTTATGATCGTTATCATGCCAAGGGGCTTGCTTAAGGTTGATTTCTATTTCTTGGCTATGTTTTATCTCAACATTCTTCGAGTTGATTGGGAAAACCACGAGGGTTATACCCTACATGTTCTCAGTGTTATTACACATCAAAATGAAGCCTTTGTTCCTATGTTCATAGTCTCTCCTATCTCGGAACCGTCACCCTGTCTGCGAAGTTATTGGTGGTATGCCCTGTGTGTCCACTGTATGGTCTCAGAGGTTCTCACCCGCTATTGGGGGTCGACACCAATCCCCCTGTGTTGGTTTACAGAGCGAACCCTTGATTACTCAAAAGCCCATTTTTTTATAAATGGATCTCGTTATATCCTGTCGAGTATATTATTGATGGTTAGAAGTTGGTGATGTATTGTCGATAGTGTTTAATTGTTGGCTTGTCTTTGTTGATTATGTTGACAGTGGTTTTGGTTATTGGTATTTAGTCACTGCATTGGCTATTATAATAGTCGAATTGATAGCTCATCATAGTCAATTGGTTGATTGGAGAAATGGGATTGAATACACAGTCATTGTCTCTTACATTGTAATTTTTGAATTGTTAACCCAACATTAGTTTATAATTGATTAAGTCACATCAATGCTTCGTGCATGATATGTTGGTATGTGTGGGCTTCCTACAACATGTTAGGTTGAGTTGATGGTTGTTGTGACTATTTGCTTTAAATTTCCAAATGGGAGTATTGCAATCGTGATAGTTGTGGCATGGCTATCCACTGTATATGCTATGGATATTGTTTGATTGCACCATCAGAGATGGTCACGGGTTTTTAAACAATATGGTTTTGTTGCAATTTGATTGATTTGAAAAATGGGATTGGGCATACTATTGTTGGCTCCTTGTATTGGATTGATAGCTCAACATCGTTGATGTTTAGATTCGGAGTATTAGACCTATATAGTCACATAATTTCTCTTGTGTTTTGTTGAATGATCTGTGTATCCCACAACATCGTATGAGTTGAAATGGTGATTGCTGCTACTATGTGTGTAAATGGAAAGTCGGGATTTTTGCAAATTAAAATATTGATGATTGTGTTTGATTGTTCACTATGTATGTTTGATGAATATCATGCATCATAGAAGAGATAGGCACGGGTTCTATGATAGTATGGTCTCATTACAATTTAATTATTAAATGAAATTGAGGGATGAAATTGGGCATGATTTTTTGTCTATGTTTGATTAAGGAAATAATTCATGGACAGTGGTTGATGTTTTGATGTTGAACATAGTGGAAATAAGTGATTGTGTGTTCATTTGGGAATTTTTTTAAAACATTAAGTGGAAAAATGAGTAGAAACTAAACTCTTCTATAGGTTGTTGTGGAAGGCATATTGTCTTTTTTTTATGACACTATGTTAATGATTTAATTGTGAACAGTAAGCAAGTTAATACATAGAATTGATTGAATTATACACAATAGTTGTTTAATTGAGCACAATGATTATTTGGTTGGTGTTGGACCTTTTGCGTTTGATATAGAATGGTTTTATGGATTACTTAATTAATTTTATGAACAATATCTGCTCTCTTTCCCTACCATTATTTCACTTTTCGCTAATTACAAGCTACTACTGTCCCTTCTTCACCTTCAAATGATTCCGATAAATTTGTGTCCTCCCACATGCATTTGAGGGACGATTTCTCTCATGTAATTAGCGTGATTAATCCTAAAGGCTCTACACGGCCTAAGGAAAATTTAGAGAGATTAAAAGGTGATAGAAACAACAAGGGAAAGATTGCCTCACAAACTCGACAATATGGATTTTAAGTTTTATTTATTAAATGTTGAGAACAGATGACTTCTGAATTTTTTAACATCACATTATTTGGATATATGGGTAATATATTTTTGGAAATAATTCTAATTATCATCGAGATAAATTATCAAAACTGAATGTGAAATGAATTCACAAGGAGAGATGTTTTGTTTGATTAACTATTTGTTTTATGATTGTTAAAAGCTAAAGGGAGTTACAAGGGGTCCCACCTACTAGTTATTATTTATTTTAAAAAAAATCCTTGTTATGACTTATTATTTTTCCCCCTAACTAAAAGTTGGTTGAGTTATTAGTTAACTTAATGAAGTAAGTAGTTCCACTACTTCAACTAATTCTAATTTTATTAAAGGAAAAAGGAAAGGGAGGAACATAGGAGGATAGAAGGAGAAGCACACTAATGTTTGCTCTTTGAGTTTGTGTTGAGATAGTTCAGTTTTCATTCATTCCTTAATTTATTCAATGCCTAATTTTTTTTTATGATAGCAGGTTCTTATTGTAGACGACAAGATTCAGGGTTGAATTACATAATTTAGACACTTGTTTTTCATAGGTGTTGAACTATCTTTGATAGTCTGTGTAGAATTGTTTGTTTGTGAATTAGTTTTCATCACTGACAAAGGCTATTGTTCAGAGTTGAGTGGGCAACAATCTGTGGCAAGTTGATCCAAATTTTAGAGTTCAGTTTTTTTATTTTCTGTCACGGTTCCTTTTGTATGTTTCATCGAGGATGTCAAAGTTTGACTTTGGTCCAAAAATTCTTCACGGAATTTTGTAAAGAGAATGACTCTTTGATGAATTGGAATGAAATAAAGGATTGCTTTATGTCTCATTTGTCTTGATTATCGACTTGGTGTTTTACTTCTGTCTCTACATTTATTTCAACAATTGTTATATTCAAAAAATCGCATAAACAATGACTTTTTCAACAAGCTTTTATTTATAAAAAGACTATCCTAAGCACTCATAATCAATACTTGCAAGTTAGGATATTAATTTTGATCTCTATAAACATAGGGTGATATTCCCATCTATTTTTCTCTAGCCAAGAAGAATCTAAAAATGCTTGAGTAAGATCATTTCATATATTTTCCTCAACAGTGACCTCTATTTCTGGGATTGAGTAGTGGATTTGAAGGGTGTATTAAAAAACTTGTTATTTGTAAGTCCATTCATTGTATTTTTTGCATTTGAGCATTAAAGAGTGGTCTCACTGATTGAAAAGGGAACCAGAGACGTATCCCAAGGTGGGTGAACTCCGTTAACAAATTGTTTATGTGCCATTTGAATTGTTGTTTATCTTACTTTACTTCATTTCAACATTTTATTTCTGCAAGTTATTCATCATTGTTATTGAATTTTATGGATACATAATACATTCACATGTTATTTGCAAATAGTCAAAGAAAATCTTCATTTATTGAATCTGGTCGGATGTTTAATGTGTACTTATGAACTAATTTTACATCTAAGGATTTTTGGATCAAGTTGGTATCAAAGAAAGTTGGTTTCAGTGGAACACAACTTGCCTATCACAGGAAGGCAAATTGGTATCAGAGCAAGTTGGTATCACTAGAAGGAAACTTGCTTATCACTGGAAGGCAAGTTGGTATCATAGTTGGTTTTGATGTTTATTTGCAAGTGAATGTGAGGTCCAAATCTAAGCATGGTGAAGGAAATATTGTGAGTTATAATACTAAAATTGGTTCAAGGAACTTCACTCGAAGAGGAGAGATGGCTTAAACAAGAAGGTTATGTCCTTACAACTCTGAAGATGATTTCTTTGAGGAATTTAATTTGATGAATTCCATGGTGGAAGAAATGTATAAGGATCGAAATAAGGCCAAGGGAGAAAGTACATCAATAAAACCTGAAGAAATTAAAGAAGAAGAAGAAGGTGAAGAAACTCCAGAGCTTCCTTCACCCTCATCGTCATATTCTTCTAATGAAAGTGAACATTCTTCTCATAAGAGGAAAAAGCATTCTAAGAAGTCTTCTCATTCTCATGATTTTCTTTTGTTAAAGCTAGATGTAAAGTTTGATTTTCCTACTTATGATGGAGAGTTGAATGCAGAGAAGTTGGATAATTGGGTCAAACAGATTGAAGTGTATTGTAGGGTATAGAAAATCATACAAGACACTACAAGGATACAATTGTCTACTCTTCACCTAGAAAACACAAATTTGATATGATGGGAGAGTTAGACACAAGTTGATCTTATTCAACATGGTAAAATCATTTCTTCCTGGACTGAATTTATTGTTTCATTAAGAAAACAATTTTATCCATTAGCTTATATGAAAACATCAATGATTGCTTGGAAACATCTAAGACAACTAAAAGGGAAAAATGTTCAAACTTATACACAATAATTTAATATGAATGTATTGTCTTTGGGAATTCCATTACATACTCATGAGATTCTTCTAAAGTATATTGGTGGTATGCACTTATATCTTCAACATACTATATTGATGTTTAATCCTACTAATATTGATGAAGTATCAGTACAATCTACTCATATTGAAGATAGGAAAGGAAAACATGTTGTTGAGGATGTGTCAGGGGAGCCACATGAATTCAAGGAGCAAGCGAAGGGAAAAGGGAAAAGTAAGAAGACAACTACAATGAAGAAGGATGAAAATAAGAAGCCTACATGTTCTCAGTGTGAGAAGAAAGGACATGATGAGAAGCATTGTTGAAAGTTGCATCCATAACTAAAGTCAAAGTGGGCTCAACATAAGAAGGGTAAAAATAATACCACGACCATAGTTCAGGATCTTGGATCAGATTCTGAGGATGAAACTAAGGTTACAACTATGGGCATCAAAGGTAAATCTTTTGTTGCAAGTTTCAGTTTGTGTATTTCTTCTGCAAAGTCTAATGTAATTCCTGATGGAAGGAAAATAAATGAGTTGTTTCATTTACGTGTTATCTCAAATCACACTAAGATTGATACACTTGTTGATAGTGGATCACAAGTGAATCTTATTTTAGAGCAAGTTATTCAGAATTTGGGATTGGAAACTAGGCCTCATTCGAGATCATATCCTTTGGGATGGATTTGTGATAATTCTCATGTACATGTAACTGAGAAATATGATTTATGGTTTGAGATCACATTTAGTTTCATTGATGAGGTAGAGTTAGATGTGGTTCAACTTGACATTTGTGGGATGGTTTTGGGAAGTCCATACTTGTATGACAGGAAGACCTTTTTCTACAGGGAAAACAACAAGTATCATCTTTTCAAGGATGGGATTGAGTTCATTTTGAGAGCTCATCATATGAAGACTAATTTGACAGTTCACTATAGGGCACATGAAAATGCTAGTTAATGTTTTCACTGTGCCATCCAAATCTGATTCTATGCTTCTAATATTTTCCACAGACGTTGCAATCCTTTGAAATGGTAGCTATAGGATTTGATTCCTTCATATGCTCGCAATATAGACTTCAAGGAGAAATTTCCATTTATCACTATGAATTACATATTCCAATGCAACTCAAAATGATCAAGGCTAGAATCGTGTCTACCCAGTGTCCTACAATTCATATTTCCACCAACGTAATTCTTGATTGAGGTTTCTTATCTCTACTATGGGAATATTACACATCGAATTTCCCTAATCATGTAACAACTGAATGAAAACTTCAACTAACTGGTGCACTCTTCTGGTATTAGATAGATCTCTCTCACTGATAATGGATTGATTCTCCCTCTCTAATGATGGATCAAATCTCCCTAGAAAATAATAAATTACGAAAATGTTAATTCAAAGTTGGGCGCACCTCTCTTGGCCATTTGATTTCTTTTCCAGCAATAGATAGAATTAACTTTCAATGCTTCACAAGGGTGACTTCTAATGTCTCAAGGTTATGGGCATTGATCTTTATACCTAATCGGGGTGCAATATATTGCTACAGTGATGGACGCTTGTTCTTCCTTAAGTTTTTGTAGTGTTTTAAAATTCAAAACCTCCAAATTCAAAATAAGTTGGATCATATTCAAAGTTCTATGCACATGAGCCCATTGAATGTGAAAGAGATCACTGATATTAATAATGATAGGAATCGCTCTGCAAATTGGGCAAATCGGATCACTTTGTTGGTGCAATCAAATTGCAGATCTGAAGATTTTGTGGTTGCCTAGATAAAAAAAACAAGATGTCGTTTGCAAGTTAACAAATAAATCCTTCAACAAATAGCATAAAGAACATGTATAGGTGCATAAGGGGTCCCTTGAACCCTGGGTTTTCCTCGAATGTTGTATGCTATGAAGGGTTGTAGGTGAGCAATAATTGATGATGACACATTTAGATTATGACTGGTAAAAAAAAATCACTTAGATCTACATGCACGCATAGATATTTCTTTAGGAGGAACAGACAAACCATTTTCTCAAAAGTTTGGACTCAAATAAATTCAGTGCACAGGATCCATAAAATTAAGAAAATCCTTATCGAAATAGAACTCGCAGATAAAAAACCACGAAGTCAATTGCTGCTTAAATTGATATGGGCAGATCGCATATACTTAATGATGATCCATCACCATGATGGATGGGAATAACAATAGTGCCCCTTCAAATCAATCTAGATATGTTGAATGTGATACAAAGGACTTGATCAAGCCAGATCGTGTCGCATGCGAGATCTCAATTTTTTTTTCTATCTTGATTACAAGGAGAGAAAGGATCGCAAACTGATATTTCAAAGTAGTTATTCACAAGCATTAGATTTGATTCCAAAATTAGACAATGCATACCAGTCAAACATTCTACAACATAAACATATCTTCATGTTCCATGGAACAACTACCATGGTGAAATTACTAGGCCTCT
Source organism: Picea mariana (assembly GCA_032191745.1). Taxonomy (NCBI): domain Eukaryota; kingdom Viridiplantae; phylum Streptophyta; class Pinopsida; order Pinales; family Pinaceae; genus Picea; species Picea mariana. Next base: position 19,926 of record JASDQU011177667.1, read on the forward strand.
TAAAACTCAATAAGCTCTAATATTATCATCATTTCTTCACCATGGCTTTGATACCAATTAAATAAATATGCACAAGAACAACAATATGATGGAAAAGGATCATTATCCAACTCTTATGTATTCACACCAATACTACATATTTATAGTACAATGGGTGATGCCACCTCATAGAGAGATTTGCTCTAGATCCTAAAATCATGCATGATGGCTAGGCTAGGCAATCTTAACTAACTCATTAGTCATCACTTGCAGTTATATTACTAATATCCTAAATGAATAATACAAATATAGGTGACAATTAGGCTTAGTGATTGGTAAGGTAAGCCATAGGGTAACACTCTAACCTTTTTTTTTATGGTGTTTTGTCTCTTTTAAAATCTACTTCCAATGCTTCTTGAAGTAGTTAGGGTTTTCTCTTATAGAATATTTCACACTCTTTTCATCTTGGAGTAACCAATTTAATTAATGATTCATTGAAGTCTCATTAAATACTTTGTATCATTGGAATTTGTGCCTTGAAGTGGTGCCCATTTTGTACTTATAAATTTTTTTTAATAAATTTTTAATTGATTGCATTTTTAAAAGTGGATTGTGTTTTAATTTTCTGAGTCATAAATTTGACCTTTCATCCATGGAAAACATTCTATATGCAATATTCATCATACCATATTTCCAACGGGTCCTCCTAAATGAAATTTGGAGTTTTGGATCTCAAGTTATAGTCTTAGTAAGTTGAGGTTCCAAGCAACTTTATCAGCAAACCATGAAAACATAGTTGGCCTAGGAGACTATGGATATCAACCCTTAGGAAACTCATGAATTTAATATTAAAATTTTGATGGGCCACTAGCCTAGTCATCACCAAGTAAGCATGTTTGTTAGCATTGAGTCATAACTAAGTCATCGTCCATGTCATCATTGGTTCATAGCCTAGTCATCTCCATGTGTATCTCTATCATTAACTTCCATGTGTCATCATGTGATTGTTCGCCACATGTCATGATTTGATTGGTTGAAAAAAACTTAGGAAAAGTCATAAGTATGGAGATGGGGAGAATGGGAGGATGAGGGAGAGTAATGGTGGGTCAGTGGAGGAAAGCGAAGCATAGGAAAATTTTCATGGGTTAGAGTATATGGTGGGTGTGAAGTGTGAACCCAAGTTGTATGGAGTGAAGTGAGGGAGAAACAAAAAAAATTCTAAGTATGGGACTAGGAGGGTATGGGAAGAGGGAGTGGGAGGGGTGATGGAGGTATAAGGAGGGTTGTGGGGGTAGAGTGTCACAAGTGTAGAGGATGTGGAGGGATAAGGGGCTTGGGAACCTATGGTGTATGGAGTGAAGTGAGGGGGAAAGAAAAATTCTAAGTATGGGAGAGTGGGGAGAGGGAGTGTAGGAAAACAAAAATAAGTATAGTATAGGGTGTAGTGAAGAGAAGGGGAAGAAGGCAAGGAAACAAAAACTAAGTATATAAGTAAGGATAAGAGAGGATAGTGTAAGATAGTATAATAAAGGAATGAATAGTATGGTATAAGGGAGGATAAAATAGGGAAAAGAGAGGAGAGACTAAGTATACTTAGTAAGTATAGAGAGAGGATATAAGAGAGGAAAGACTAAGTATGAGACAACATGTATAAGAAACATAATAAAAGAGAAAAATATAATTGAGTGTGGAACAAGAGAGGTGAAGTGAGGAAAATGACATAGAATTTTTTTCTTTTTTCAAACTTTTTCTTGTAATCTCCTTGTTGGACTCCTGGACAAAATTATGAGTATCTCAGGCATACAGGCTCAGATTTTCATTCCTTATAATGTGCACGACGTAGTTGATACTAAGGTATATGTCATGAAATGTTTATCGTTCACAATTTCCTTCTTCTGATACATTTTTTTGTTATTCCAATGAGAGAGAAATCGAGGTGACCAAATTTTTAATCAAAAACTGGCTCCAACTATGGGATGGCGGCCCCCTGTGGGTTGCTGAGAATCTAGAATCTAACAAGTTTCCTTCTCCATTGGGTTATGTTTTCATCTTCAGCATTATCTTCATCTATCAAATGCTTTATTATGAAAAACTTTGATTGAAGAAACAAACTATGTACAAAGATGATCTACCTACCCTATCTTACTTGGAGGAAAGAGAAACTTTTCAAGTGTAAGTAGATTTCCAAAGGATCCATTCAAGCATCTTATTGATCTTTTAAATGAGCTCCATAATTTGGGAACATATTAGGATTTCCACCAAGGAGTCAGGAGCACGCTCAAAGTGTGCTAGAGGAAAATTGAACGAGATGTGCTCAAAATCTGATGGCATTGCTTGGCCAACAATGCTTTGGAACCATGATTCAATACAATCAATTCTTGGTTGCTCAAGAATGATGTTGTACTTGGTTGGTTGAGGAGTTTCCAATTTGAAAATACTTTCATATTTATCTTATCATCGACCACATTCAAAATTCTTGGTTCATCAACAATATATTGAAAGGATTATTCCTTCATGCAATGGCAATCTTGCCCATTATTTCTCTCAAGATTAATTTCTTCCACCAATTCTTCTTATTGCTAGTATTTTTGTGGCTTTTCATCATCTGTTGCAACATTATCCACATGAGTATTTTGGCTTAAATCTTCTTGTGCATTTGGTGGAGGCTCCTCGATTTCATTCTTGAACTTTCTGCTTGAAAAATATTCATATGAAGTATACAAGAGGCTAAAATATTTCTGTTACAAATTGAAATTCTTATTTTCAGTTTTATCAATATGACTTGACTCAGAAAAATATTCCAATCTTTGATTAGACTTTTGTTCCAAATCATTCACTTCATTATATTGTGTCCATATGGGAGAGAATGGGTGGACAGTAACATTGGAATCATCAACAAAAGAATATGAATGCACTCTTGGGATGAGCTTTGTAGCAAATGAAGTTTCCAACACATCCCAACTGGTAATGGTCCCAAACAACAATGAATAGAACCATTCACTAGCATTCCACGAAGAGTTTGTGAAAATAATAGACATGTATTTAATTATCTTCATTGAGATTGAAAACATCACATGTACTTTTGAATATAAACAAGTGTTTCTCTAAATCCTCCAAAGTATTCCCAAAGAATGTGGAAAAATTTTCAATAGGAATATCATGCATCTGAAAATCTACTTCCGATAGATTTAAAGGGCTTCTATGTAATCGCCTCCTTCTTTGGGCACCTCTTCCTTTTTGTTGCAGCTTGTAAATCCATTGATGGGATTGATGAAGAAGGAAAAGGATAATCATGACATGAATGAGTTCTTTGGTTCAACCGCCATGAAGATTTTATTGAGATTCTTGAATCTTTCCAATGGAGTTGCTAAGGCATTTGAGAGTTCTTTCAATGGAATCACCAGGGAGTTCATCCTCCCAAATATTTTATGGTTCTTAGCTCTTTTTTAGTTCATTCAAATATCTATGAATAATATTTTTATAAATCTTGTGCATCTAGAACAAGTAGCAATATTATTGAATCTTCTTTTCGAAACTTTGAACCATGGAGACTCTAGTTCCTAAATCATATATGAAACAAAGCCTCAAATTTCCTGAAAATAGATCGCTCCCGAATATGTTGGCCACAAATGTTGATGTTTATATTGGTCAAGATCCAAATAGTAACCTCACGAGGATATGAATCCCCCTGTGTTTTTATAGAGGTGGTACTCCTTTGTCATAATTTGAAATATTTATCTTGATGCTCTTGGATTGGGGAGAATGCTGGAAAGAAAACCCCAAGTCTTTATTGTTTTATTTTATATATGAAATGGTTCTTGATAACCAAATTTGATCTTTATGTGCAACAAGTAGCTTCTTAACAATACAAATATTGAAGAAAGGCTTCAATATCAGAATGAACATATTCTCAACATCATTTTTACAACTCTTTGAAATGCATACAAACGAAAGATACAACCATATATTCTTGCAAGAAAAAGAGTGAAATGATCTTTGATCATTTCAAAGAACTTTAAATTAGTTATGCATTCAAAACTAAAAATAATTTGATAAGCACACTCTAAAAATATCACACTAAAAAATCCCAAGATCTGAAAAATCATTAAATTTATACCTCGAAGTAGTTCTCTGTGGAGTTTATTACATGAAATATATTCTTCATTACAAAGCATTTAGTACACCAATTGACTAGTGCTTAGTAAACCAAGCTTTCCAAACACAAGGAATAAATATTCATGAATCAATTAGAAAATATTGGCTTACATTTATCACTTACATATATTATTGTAAAATACTCCATGATCTTATAGAGAAAAGTCTTGGAATAATACAAGAGAAAACACTTAAGAACTCAACCTTATGCTCCATTCAGAAATACAAGCATAAAGCCTTGAGAAAAATAATGTAGAAGAAGGAGAAAAAATAATATGGAGATATATGTTTCTTGATCAGAGATTTGGATGCATGATGATGGATGGACCTTTCAATTCTTATCTTCTAATTTCCCTCTAACCTTTTCTTTGATGGTGCTCTGTCTCTTTTAAAATATGTTTCCAATTCTTCTTGAAGTAGTTAGGGTTTTCTCTTCTAGAATTTTTCACACGCTTTTCTTCTTGGAGTAACCACTTTAATTAATGCTTCATTGAAGTATAATTAATGAATTTGTATCATTGAAATTTGTGCCTTGAATTGGGGCCCATTTTGTATTTAATAAAAAAAATTTAATAAACTTTTATTTTGAAAATTTTTAATTGACTTCCTTTTTAAAATTGGACTGTGTTTTAATTTTCTGAGCACAATATTTTACCTTTAATCCATGGAAAACATTCTATATGCAATATTCATCATCTTATCCTTCCAACGAGTCCTCCTAGGTGAAATTTGGAGTTCTAGATCGCAAGTTATAAGCTCGAGAAGTTGAGATTCCAAGCAATTTATCAACGAACCATGAAAACATAGTTGCCTATTATTTTAATTTCTAGGAGAGTTATGGCTAATTTAACCTATTTAAACCTATTACATTATCTTCCTAATTGAATTATATTTACAATGAGGTATGGTTTGTCCAAAATTGATGTCTGGATCTCGCGTTATGACCTCCAGAAGTTTGTTGCTCATCAGGCGTCCATCAAGCTTGTGGATTAATCTTAGCCCTTCATTAAAATTTGTCTTTTAAAAAAATACTCAATCCCACATGCATTATGGTAATTGATAATGTAGTGTATATATAGTAAATTTTACCATGCCTTTCATGTGGAACATAAGGAGACTATGGAGATCGACCCTTAGGAATCTCATGACTTTAATAAAATTTTGATGGCCCACTTGGCTAGTCAACACCCAGTAAGCATCCTTGTCATCATTGAGTAATCACCGAGTCATCGTCCATGTCATCACTGAGTCATATCCCAGTTAGTTCCATGTGTCTTGGTATCATTAGTTTCCATGTGCCATCACGTGATTGGTCACCACATGTCATGATTTGTTTGGTTGAACAAAACTTAGGAAAAGTCTTAAGTGTGGAGATGGGGAGAACGGGAGGACAAGGGAGAGTAATGGTCAGTCAGTGGAGGAGAGAGAAGAATAGGTAAAGTGTCGCAGGGGTAGGGTTTATGGTGAGTGTGGAGTGTGAACCTGCGACGTGTGGAGTGAAGTGAGGGAGAAACAAAAAAAGTTGAAGTATGGGATTAGGAGGGTATGGGAACAATGAGTGAGAGGAGTGATGGAGGGATAAGGAGGGTCACGAGGGTAGAGTGTCGCGGGTGTAGGGGACATGGAGGGATAAGGGGCTTGGGAACCCACGATGTATGGAGTGAAGTGCAGGAGAAAAAAAAATTCTAAGTATGGGAGGGTGGGGAGAGGGAGTGTAGAGAAAAAAACTTAGTATAGGGTGTAGTGAAGAGAAGGGGAAGAAGGTAAGGAAGGTCAGGAAAAAACACTAAGTATGTAAGTGAGGATAACAGAGGATAGTGTAAGACAATATAAGAAAGGAAGGAATAGCATAGTATAAAAGAGGATAAGAGAGGGAAAAGAGAGGAGAGACTAAGTATACTTAGTAAGTATACAGAGAGGATAAGGGATGAGAGACTAAGTATGAGACAATATGTATAAGAAGCATAAGAGAAGAGAAAAAGATAACTGTGTGTGGAATAAAAGAGGAGAAGGGAGGAAAATGACTTAGAAATTTTATTTTATTTTCAAACTTTTTCTTATATCTCCTTGTCGGACTCCTTGACAAAATTATGAGTATCTCAAACATACTTGGATTTTGAAGCCATAAAATGCTTGACGAAGCTGAAACTGAGGGCTATGCCATGAACTAATAATCCTTCACAATTTCCTTCTTTTGATACCAATGTTTTATGATTCTAAAGAGCAAGAAATCGAGGTGACCAAATTTTTAATCAACATGGGTCAAGATAATATGAAGGCCTTATATGAGGATGATGTAGATTTTCTAGATGTTTGGAAAACATGTAAGGAACCATGGAGTGTGGAGAATACTCCATATGTGGATTTTTTTTGTTTAGGAAGGATTCCAATTCAAGAATTAGAAGTTGTGCATACCAAGAA
>JASDQU011177669.1:0-20765 GCA_032191745.1 Picea mariana
TGGCCGTGTTCCCATTCCTTGGCTGTGTATGCGTCCTTGTGCTGCGTGGGAAGGAAAAGAGGGACAGACTGAGGGTCGACCTCTATTGGCTGGTCGTGCCTTGCATTACAGGGAGGTATTGCTGAGTTTGTGGTTGCCAAATTAATCCAATCAAACAACAGACAACAAATACATAAGTCGCCCTCCTCTATTAGCGCGTGGGAGCAGTTTTGAGCCTTTTCCTCATGGCTGCGTGTGAAGTAAGGTTTCCAGTTTAATATCTCAGCCTCCCTCTTCATCTTTGAGAGGTATTTTGGCTTCTTTTAATTGTCTACAGTTCAGTATTATTATTCAATAAAAATAATAGTCAGAGTTCGTAAAATTGTTCAATGGAATGTGAATGTTTGGCATTATTAGTTTATGGGTTTGTCTTAATATTGGAATAATACATTTGGCACTTCACCGAGGAGGCATAAGGTGTTAGAAAACCCCCATATCAGCAAACCAAACCAAGAGATAGCCTGCTGTCCATTCAAATTTCACCTACAGCCATAAATACAGAAGCATGCAAAGTGTTTGACGAAAGTCCAACACCAAAACTAGGAGGTTTTCCCCAACTTTTGCAACTTAGAATATTTCAATAGGGCCGACCTCACTTAGATATATTTGTTATTCATTATTATAATAATTAATATTATGATTAATTATCTTTTACTTTTTATCTTTAGACACAATAAGATAGGGCCGACCTGTATCCTTTACACAATAACTAGGGTTACAGGTAGGTCTGACTCTTGAACAACATATAGCAAAGGATTTGATACACCCACTAGTGCTCATCCACTAGGGGCAGATCCATAGGGATGTCATGGACCTGATTCACTGCATCACACATATGAACCAGGTCTTCACACGTGTACCTATGCTCGTCCACATGCACGTCTGCTCTACAGATATGCTTTCCCATTGCCACCAACAGGAGGATCATCTGGAGTCTTGTCATCAACTCTGCTGCTGCTCAGAGGAGGCCATCACATCATCTTCATTTCTGTTCTCATGATGATGTGCCCAACGCTTTTTAGGGATTTCCCACGTTCACCTTGTGCTCAGCCACAGGCACATTCTAACTCAACAGATCGCTTTTACATCGGATAATCATCTGGAGTTCTTCTCTCTCACGTCATGGAGGAGGCCATCTTTACATTTCTGACTCTGTCTCAGGTAGGAACCACGAACCCTTCATAGGGGCCTGCTCTCAGGTTTGTAAGTTGAGAGAAAGACTTCACAAGATGCTATGTTCCACATCTCACAGGTTTGTAAGATAGAGGATGTCTCCCATATTTGCTTTCATAACAGATGCCTCCCCCTTCGTCCAACTCAGCTCATTGCACTTGATCAACATGATCCATCTGATGATGGTGGTCCAACACACATAAGGTACATTAGTCATTGTTTCATATAAAGTGTCAATTTAATGCATTAGGCATTGAGGTGAAGCTCATGGGTTGAAGTCAGATAATAGATCATAAGCTTGGAAGTTATGCTTTTTGTCTTGTTTCACCTTGGTAGCCATCATTTGTGTCCTAGTCCATTGTTGTCACTCTTGGGGAATAGGGGTACTACTGGGAGGCTTTGATAGGGGTAACGTACTACTCCCTTTTACACTTAACACTTTTCATCCTGGGGCCTTTCGTAGTGTACTGATCTTCGGGTAATGGCTATTACATGTACACCAAAAACGCCCGTGGTTCATTCTCCTATAAGAAGAAGGGCTAGAATGCCGAGGTTGATGCAGCTGCTACAAAAAATGAATAAGAAAAAGAAAACAAGATATAAAAGAAAGAAGAAATATGGGATATGAATGACCAAGTCAAAAGCCAAAGGTCAGGTTGAGCTCTACCCCCTCGCTATGAGGCGATCGCCCCTAGTCCTAATGCACTGAATGCATATCAATGAAAAGGATTTAATCCCAGTAAGAAAAATAATGAATGCTTGAAACCTGAAAAGGGGACTTGCAAAAGAAATAAAAGAATATCAAAAGGCATGAAAGGGGTTTGGAATACACACACTGCTGAGGAAAGGGTATCTCAAGCAACAAGCGTTCCCTCTACAAAGGCTCTCATGGAGATGGATGGAGCAAGCTACCTTGCATGTTAATGACTCCATCACCATGAAGTAACCCCATGCAATTTTATTCACCATACTTACACTTTCATGGGTTTTCTTGGGAAATATCCCTCTACCTAGGTATTGACACACCTCATAGGGTCTTTTGATGGTCCTCCCATATATAAACTTGGAAAATTGCATAAAGTCTTGAGCTAATGTGAAGTTTGAAGAAGACACCTAATGTGAATTGCTTATGTGGCTTTTGTATTAGCTGGTGGCTTACTTTGTATGATTCTAATGGCTATGGTATCTTGAAGTTGTTGGGTTTACCTAATTCTGTGAGCCTTGCTTGGTCACGATGCACTCTTGACATGGTCCTTTGGAGGATGTTTTCATGTTTGTACCTAGGACATTATGCACTTTTAAGAGGACATTGCACACTTGACACAGAGCATTGAGTCCTTTGATGACTTGGCATGCCCCAAGGCACCTTTCCATACCCCCAAGGCACCTTTCCATACCTCTTGGGCCTTGGACGTTGGACATATGAGCTCAAATATTGTAGAAATGGTCAGATGGAATATCAGATGGGCAGGAAGTCCACACCTTGGATAGTGACCCAGAGCATGTTAGGCTTTGATTTGATGACATTGCACTTGGATATGATTGGTCACCCCTTGGAGAGATGATAGACCTTTCTTTCACCTTGGATGTTGAATTTTTCCACCTTGGATGTTGAGCATATTGATGATGATGTCATGTGTTATGATGATTTGATGATGGTGGGGCCGACCTACCATTAGGGCATTCGTTTTGATGATGAGTTGGGGTCCTTTGGCGATGAGATGTGATCTTTGATGATGATGTGACCTTTCACCATGCTTTGCACCTTTTGATGATGAGACGTGGCCTTTGGAGGTCCTTGCACCCTTCTAGAGCATGACATCACATTATTGTGGCATCCTACACTCACATGTGTCACTTTTGAGGGGACGTTTTGGTGTATTAGCATGTTTTATTTATGTTTGATGCTATTTTGGGGGTCAACCATGACCTATCCACCTTGTATCATGGACATTTTACTTTTTTAGGGGCTTTGAGGGTTTATAGCACTAGGGTTGCCTCATATAAGAAGACTAGTACTACCTCATTGTTGAATCATAACTCACACTTGTGGGGAAATCACTTCCATAACTCTCTTCTCTTCTTTTTCATCATGGAGTACTTGTGCGCACCTCTTGGAGGATAGCCTTGTGGATGTTTTTCTTGTTTTGGTGGATGATTCATGAAACTAGGGTTTCCTCATGCATAGCGACTTGGTATAGTAAGTGTTCTTTCCAAGTTTAAGTGTTTTTTCTTGGTACATTTTGGTGAATGCTCTATATAATGGTTGATAAGTTGCATGTTATTTTGTATCCTTGAATGATTTTGTTAGAAACCCTAATGAAGGATTAAAATTGTTTATCCCCTTCCCTTTTTTTGTACATCTTAATTTTGTTGAACCATATAAGGTCAAGTTAGGGATTATGATTGTATATCCCCCTAACCTTTCCTTTATTAGTTAAAATCTAGGGTTTATGATTGTATAAACTTTAGGATTTGACTTCTTTCCACTTGATCCTCTTGCTAGACGCCATACAAGAAGCAGACGACACTTAGGGTTTATGATTGTATAAACTTTGGGGTTTCTTTCCTAGAAGGTTAAGCCTAGGATCATGATGGTATAATCCTAGGGTTTTGATCTTCAAGTCTTCTCTTGCTTCTAGCCTCCATTGAGGTTGTTGCTTTGACTCCATATGCCCAAGGATTGAAGACGGCACTAGTCTTCTTGTTGCAAGTAATAAAACCCTAGCCCAAGCTCTCATTCTCTCTCAACGCTTTGTGTTAGTTTAGGACCTTTGCATTTGCATCTTCATTTACTATCATTTTTAGTCTAACACCTTGCATTGGTTATTTAGAATAGTCTCTAACATAGTCATTACTGCAATAATTGCATTTTCAGCCATTAGGGCTTGTCATATTGCATTCATTTAACATAGTTTCATGCTTTTTCTCTTATGCAATCATTGATTAATGGTTTATAGGTCTTCTACTTGGTATTTGGCATATTTTCCATGGTCATCTTGCTGATTTTAGAGCTGATTTATTGCTGCTGTTACAAACTTGTTACATGCTCAAGTATCTTATACATCATTCAAGTTTATTTACAGATTTTATTCTTCTTTTGATAGCTAGTGTTTGAGGGCATTTAATTTACTTTCTTAGCTTAATAAACATCATTGATTGTCTCACTAACACCCCTCACACACGCACAATTAACTTGCCTTGTTTAACTGACATTGACCTTTCCCTAAACCTTGACCTAGCTAGTCAAGCAACCAATATAGGGGGCTGTAGACTTGCCTTAGGCTTGCTATAGGATCCTTTGAGGTTGATAGGGAAGCCTCTCTTGTGTTGGAGTTCCACCCTTCACTAAAACGAGGGAAGTACTTGCTTAGGTGACAGTGGCAATTACTTCTATATGCTACACTAGTCAAGCATCTTGTGAAGGCTTTGCACAAGTACTAGATTTTTTGATAACAAATCGCACATCCTTGGCAACTTGGTGCGGATCAGGCTGCCTTAGTTTGAGTTGATTAGAACGGGCAGCAATATTTTAACACTAAAATCAATTTAATGTTCTGTTTATAGAAATTGGAGGGCAGAGAAAGACGATAACTCTATATGGTAAGGAGTGCAACATTTCAACTTTGCTGCTTGCATACTACCTTAATTTGATGTTGGAAACTGTACAGAGTCCAAACGATTATGCCTTTATTTTTTTTTATATTAATACTTAGGATTTAACATTCTTTAGTTTTAACTAATAGAGTATGCTGCTTTTCTCTTGCAGGTAAAGGTCTTGGATGATTCAAGACCAATCATTCGGAGGGTGGTGGACTCATTTCTCAATAAGTTTTTCCCTTTGGGATACCCTAACAGGTTATACTCTCACGACTTTTCGGTGTTACATCTGTAAGAAAAATAATTGGATACTATTCTGACTGAAATAATGAAGAATTATGTACCAATACTAGTAATTTCAATTATCTTCCATTTGTTGTCAATTTTCACGAATCTTCAATCAAAATGCAGTGTCGAAGAGGGATATTTTACATACACAAAATTTCGAGCTTTGCAACACTTTTCAAGTGCAGCAGTTTCAGTGCTGTCTACTCAGGTTTATGCAAAATGACTTTCAGTGCAGCCTCTACTTGTTCATAGCTTTGGACTTTTGAGCTGATGCAACTTTACATGTTTTATTGTTGAGATTAGCCGCTTTTGTGCAATTTGTTGATAGTCATAATCTTTGCACTGGGTTAAGTGGCCTAGTAATATTATATCTGCTATGCAGTCCTTGCTATTTGCAGCAGGCTTGCGACCAACTCCAGCACAGGCTACAGTTGTGAGCTGGGTACGTACAATTTGTTATGATGGTCAAGATTGTAGTTTCTTGGAAGGGTTCATGATTTGAAACTTTGGTTTGCAAATGGTTTCATATCGATCAAGTAGTGAGAAATTTACTGGGGTCCATCTCTGTAGGTTCTGAAGGATGGAATGCAGCATATGGGGAAACTCATTTGTAGTAACATGGGTGCAAGAATGGATTCTGAACCAAAGCGGTGGAGAATCTTAGGTTTGTGTGCAGCTTTGGTATATGAAAATAACTTGTATGAAATGTCCTTTTAGCTTTTCAAAGCCAATAACTTTTAGTTATTTTGCTGGAAACAAGGTTCTTTTGTACTCATTAATATTTTCCTATATTCAGCTGATGTCTTGTACGACTTAGGGACTGGCCTGGAAGTACTTTCTCCTGTTTGTCCACAACTTTTTCTTGAGATGGCTGGCTTGGGTAATTTTGCTAAGGTATTTATTTGGTTGATTTTGGCTCTTCCTTTCTAGATAAATTTTTGTGGATTATCCTTCTTTCATTAATTAGATAGGACACTTGATAGTTAGTTGAAGGACTTTCTTTAAGCAAAATTGTGGCTATCTACTGAGGGGTTTCTGGTCTGTAAGGTGTTTCTATTTACCCACTTTACATCCTTTCTTTATTGGAGAACTTAACAGGGTATGGCAGTGGTTGCGGCCAGGGCAACAAGATTGCCAATATATTCTTCTTTTGCAAAAGAAGGCAATCTGAGTGATCTTTATGCAAAAGGGGAGGCTATCTCTACTCTCTTCAATATCGTGGGACTGGGAGTAGGCATACAGTTGGCATCTACTGTATGCTCATCAATGCAAGGGAAGGTAATAATCTGCATGGCAGTATTTCTGTGTATGCGTTGCTTCATTTCTAGTTTTTTTCATACTACTAGACTGGATATTTTGGAATCTATAGTTTTTGCATAGCTTCATTGTAAATTTCTGCAAACTGCTCTTTTAGTAGCATTGTTTAAGAGAAGTAACTTTTTTTTTGCTTTTGGAAAAATTAGTCACTCTTATAAAGCATCACATTCAATAAATACACAAACAGTCCAATCCAGAAATATCAAATATCTACAAGAAAGAAAGGCAGAAGTAACAAATGCAGCAGAGGACTGAATTCACAACTAAATATGCAGCTCGGAGAAGTTAAAACTTCAAATACTTCCAATACTTCAAATATGCAGCTCAGAGAAGCATGTTGGAAGCATTTGAAGTTTTAACAATATAGCACTTTCATACATACATAATTTTCTTCAGAAGAAATCATTTTTGATTTTATACATTGCCTGAAGAAACAGAGGATTTCTTTTTCATCCATTTGCATTTCCATCTCTTTCTGTTTAACGTCTTTTGAAGAGTAACTTAAGTCCCTTGTAATGCAATATATGATGCATTTTCAGAAAAAAAGAACAAAACCTTAAGTCCCTTTCTTTCAATTCTAGTTCTATATACTAGAAAACAACTACAAAATGAGGCTTGAAATGGTCCAACTAGAGAGAGGAGAGAAAGCTTGCTCACCGGAGTGAATTTTGGTTTCTCAGCCTTAATTGAGTGGAAGCTTACTAACTGGAATGCATTTGGGTTCATTAGCCTTAATTATGATTCTGTTTTAAAATGATCTCTGCTGACTGGATATCTTGTCTTATTGGCCTGCCTCAAATACAACTATACTTTCTTAACATAAAATCATGTGGCATCGTCGGAATGAAAGAAGTGACCATAAAGAAAGTTTGTCGAGAATTTCCACTTTAATCATTTTTTGTGTTTGATCCACATTTTCTTGAATAGATCTGTAATGTATTTGAGTGTTCATTGATACTGTTGAACTGATTTTCTTATAGTTGTATCCAGGATTACATTTTCATCTTGTTAACTGGGTTGTGTGAATATTGTAAGCCAAAACATTCTGCAGAACATATATCACCATTTCCCACCAAAAGTAGAGTGAATTTCATTGAGATGGACGAGGTAGTTCTGAGGTTGTGAAATTATTCCTATCTGCCAAAACAGTAAGCTTAGTGAGTCAATCACCTCCAATCTTTTCATCTGATAGGTTCATTGCTCCCCTATCCATCAAGACTAGATGTTTTCTTCCACCTCAGTTCCGAGTTAGGTAAATGTACTTAAATGGTGAGTCTCACTACAGGATAGTCTTTCCTGGTCAAAATCTGGAGAAAAAGGGGGTTAACTCTGAACAAAATTGCCTTTGAAGTTAGAACTGTGCTTGTCTGACAAAAGGGTTGTGCACATATGTGTGTAGAAATCTGTCCGTCTGTCTGTGGTGTCTTATGTATTGTTATTATGGAAATGCATTTCATTATACCGATAATATAATGATTCACCTTCATTTGAGAGTCCTTCCCATTCTGACAAATGGAATCTGCTACAAATCAAATCCAAGGTGATGTCCAAAATTGTACCGTGCCCTCCTAAAACACATTGTATTTCATCTCTCTGAGATAGTAATGTACTTTTTCCCTAACTATCACATTTTGTACCAGGCAGGGGTTTCCATGATTAGTAGTAGATCCATGATAAAAATAATACTTGATGAATCCATAGTTCATTGTTTTGTTCATATGGTCTTTAATTATGCAGATAATTATGATAGAACTGCATAGTTGCTAACCTCTGGTTTCAATTATTGCATAGTCATTATTTAATTTTCCGTAGGTAATTCTATGGAGGGCTCTAGGAGATTTTTAATACCAAGTGGAGTGAAAGCATGGGAATAATCTCTGCATAGGGTTAATGAGTGCTTTGATTGAATTTGGATGCAACCTTGGAACCATGCATGGGTATAGTATCTTAGTTGAGGGAAATATTGAAGAGACTTGCATTGAATGCTAACATCTTCTTTAGCTATATGTATATCCATGACATTCATACTGCATCTTTAGGCTAACAAAAAGTTGTATGACGGTGAATAAAGTGTACTGGTTGATTAATCTTATGCAAGGTGGAATTTGTGGTATCCTAAAGCATTGCCTTTAGAGGGATAACTAGGTATGTTTGACAATGTTAGATACCTAATCCTTAAGGATTGAGGTACTTTGTAAATATTATTTAGGAGAAATATGAAGAGTCATAGGTGAGTAGAAAGAGTCATTCGGGCCTCTTGGAAGATGAAACCAAAGGTCACCTCACTTTGTATTTATGAATGTCTCACGTTAATGCACATTGCAAATCAAGTGTGGAGTTACTTATTCCTCTGCCCATACCTGGCTTGACAGTGGTGTTAGAGTTAGTTTTAGCTCTATGATTCTTTTCCTCATGCAGAAACCCCTTTGTCTCTCTGTTTATTTCCTCAGATCTGTCTCTTCGTTTATTCCCCTGGACGTTACATTCCCCACAAGTCCTAGGATGAAACTGTAATGTCCCCCACCTCTTGATGAAGAGGTCTGGGAAGACTTAGTGGTCTAGGCATCCCCACTAGACCATAGTCTCATGCAGCATGGGGAAAAGTCAACCAAACTAATGTTATATTTTGAAGTTGACTTAGGAAAAAGGGAAAAAGAGCAAAAAGTAACTCAATGAAGAATTAGAACGCTGGAGGTTGAGTTAGGGGTTGAACCTAGGGGTTAAACTAACTCAACAGGGAAACATAATGGAAGTATAAAGGAAAGGCTAGGGCGCACCTTTCATTCATCTTGGATATTTGGTATTTTGCTTGTTGAGCTCTTGAGCACACAGTTTTGAGGGTTTTGAGATTACAAACCCTAGAGAACAACTCAATGGTGAAAGATTCCACTCACCTTGTTCCAAGCTTGGTCTCGGGGATGAAACACTCCACCCACACCATTCTACACTCATCATCTATTCAGGAGAGCAGCATGGCCGTACTAGTTAGGGTTTTCCAGCAGGGGCGCACCATTGCTTGAGGAACAGTTCGATCCAACTTATTGAGAGAGCTTTGGGAGATTCTAGCTGTTGGGTTTTGCTTGCAGAACCTGGCTCATCAATTTGGAGGCTTTCTTGAGGAGTTACTACGGCCAGAGTATTATCTACAGGTTGGGACGACTTTGAAGGAAGGAGGTCATCTTAGTGATTCAGAGATTCTCAGATCTAGGGATTTCTACCTCAGATCTGATCTTGAAACTTCTCCTAGGGGCTTGTGGCAACCCGGTCTATCATCCTAGAGAGTTTCAGGTGATTTGGAGGCCTCATTCATCGAGGCCGAATTATTGGCACTTCAGGGTTTCAGGAGGGCGCAGGTTTGATTAGGGTTTCAACAGTTGAAGGGGAAGACTCAGTATTTGGACTTCATACTTCAGGAGGGGGTTTCCCTTGCCTTGATCTATCTATTGGTGGAGTTTGGTAGCATTTGGAAGTCTTCTTCAGTTGGGCTGAACCCTTGGTCTTCATATTCTTTCAGCAGGACGTGCCAACAGCTAGAGGGGTTGGATATAACCCTAGCTTTTTGTGTTTGATCATTCATCTTGCATTTAGCCTTTGGGAGGCTCATCTTGTATTGCTAGGAGCATTTTGTAGCAGCTCATATCTTTCTCTTGGAGCCATCTGATGTTATTCCAGATCTGCTTCTATATTGTATTAGGTTCTTACTTCTCATAAATAAAGGTTAGATCTGTGATTTGTGGTTCCATATCTTGTGTATTGATGAGATCTTGCATTGTATTGAATATATCTTGATAAACTATGCTGAATAACTGAATATAACCCTAAGGCCGAAATATCAGTGGCCAACCTGCATACATAAACAGTCAAACAATTAATTCAATGGTTAGCTAATGTCCCCAAGCGAAAAAATTGGCTTGGGAACATTACAGTGGTATCAGAGCTCTGATCCTCCCATCTTGTGAGGATTAGCGCATGCAGAAGTTCAGTGGTATCTATATGGGCCGAAGGAAGAAACAAACTAGTGAGACAGAAGCCGAGATGGAAGGTTCAGGTGATGACAATGAGCCACAAGGCTTGGCAATCTTAGCACAGGATTTCCATAAGTCCTTAGTCCAGACAGAGAGTACATTGGTCCGCCACTTACAAGAAAATTAGGAGACAAATCGTAGGGGGCAGGCCGAAATATCAGAGACCTTGAGAAAGGTAGATGAGAACCTGAGGAAGGTGGATGAGAATCATACAAGGATAGCCGATTTGTTGTTACAGGTGACTCACAAGGGGAAAGGTCCAAAGATGTATGACAACAAGGAGACGGGTGGATCTCATGGAGGAAACAGGTCTAATCCAGAGCATATTCCCTATCATCAGTCTGAGGGAAGTAATGGATGGAGCGCACCACATGGACATATAGGTAGCAGGACTACTCCTAGACCATACTTGCCCACGTTCACAGATGAACATGCACAACATGAACCCGTGGATGACTTTGTTGAGCAGATGGCACAGTTTTCTAGGGAGTACAACGATTTGAGTATGACAATTCAGAGGCAAATGACCCTAGACCAATACTGTCAACTCAAATTTAGAAATAAACCTAGGCCAAACCACAGGAGCAACTATGAGTTTGAGCGCAGGGATGGGAAGATGGAGATTCCCTATTTTGATGGTACGACGAAGATGACTGCACAAGCATGGGTACAAAAGATGGACACTTATCTGCAGCTTAACCCCATGAGGGAGATGGAGGCCATCAAGTTTGCTACCATGTACTTGGATGGCAAGGCTCATGATTGGTGGTACAATGGATTGACCACACTAGGCCACAATCAGATAGTGGCATACACAGAATTTACTCAGAGACTCATTGACAGGTTTGACCAGGGGGATCCTGAGTTACATTTCCGAGAGCTCACACAGCTTAGACAGACAGGAGCATTGGAGGTGTACATTGAGGAATTCTAGAGACTAGTAGTCATGGTACATGATGTATCACAGACCAGGCTCATGATGCTCTTCACTGAGGGGTTGATGGAACCCTTGAAGGGTTGGGTAAAGGCTTTTAAGCCTACCAACCTACAGGATGCTATTTGGAGGACGAGAGACCTAGGACCAACTGCAAAACCGAAGTTTGTGCCTAGACCATCCCTTAACACTGGAGGTAGAGACCAAAGACCTCCATTAAACCTAGGAGTGCGAGACCCAAGGGGGTTTGACAGGGGAAGAGGCAGGATGGACGAGACACCAGAAGAGAATTGAGGAGGAAGCAACTATGCTACACTTGCAAAGAACCATGGAACCCATCCCACAAATGCATGGGTCGTGTCCAAGTCCACTACATAGAGGTGACTTCAGACAATGAAGAGGAGGAGGATTTCGGCCACATCCAGAACATGGAGGCAGACACCACCGAAACTGTAGATGAGGAGGCTACAGGTCATGACAGTACGGCAGAAGAGAAGGCTACCTTGGCATCCATCAGTGGGGTGCCCAAATACAACACCTTCAGAATGAGAGGAGTTTTGCAGGGGCAAAAGGTGTCAGTGTTGATTGATGGGGGAGCTTCTCACAACTTCATTGACTCAGCATTGCTACAAAGGAGGCATATACCCACGGTTGAATTTGAAGGGTTCAAGGTGGAGGTAGCAGGTGGAAGCATCATGCCTTGTAATAGGTACATTCCAGGCATGGAGCTTACTTTGGGTAGGCATGATTTGGTACAGGATGTTTATGTGATGGACCTTCCGGACACAAACATAATCCTTGGAGTACAGTGGCTCAGTACGTTGGGGCCTATCACCACCAACTACAAGACCATGGAGATGTCTTTCATAGAGGAGGGTGGACGAAAGGTAGTTCTCCGAGGCATGACAGGTAACTCAGGCAATGTAGTTATGGCCAAGAGGATGGAGGCCATTTTTAGGAGAGAAGAGATAGTGTATGCAACTGAGTGCAAGATTTTGGCATTTGTGGACAAACAAGGCAAGTTTCACTACACACCAAAGATTCAGGAGATCATTGACAAACACAGTAAAGTGTTTGGACCTATTCCACCAGGGGTGACACTAGACAGGGGGTTTGAGCATATCATTGAGTTGGAGGAAGGAGCAAAACCATTCATTACCACGCCTTACAGACATCCAAAGAAGTACAAAGACGAGATAGAGAAGGCAATCAGAGAACTCTTGGATATGGGTTACATCAGGCCGAGTTCCATCCCTTTTGCTTCTTCAGTGGTGTTGGTAAAAAAGAAGGATGGAACCATGCGCATGTGCATTGACTTCCGGGCATTAAATAAGAAAACAATAAAAAACAGGTATCCCATACCAAGGATTGATGAGCTGCTGGACGAGCTGCATGGGGCTGTCTATTTCACCAAAATTGACCTGCGCTCTGGGTACCATCAAATCAAAATAAGGGAAGAGGACATCCCAAAAACTGCTTTCAGGTGTCACTACGGCCACCATGAGTTTTTAGTGATGCCATTTGGTTTAACCAATGCCCCAGCCACGTTCCAGTCATGTATGAACCATGTCTTCAACAAATAGTTAAGGAAGCATCTCCTTGTATTCTTTGATGACTTGCTGATCTATAGCAAGACGTGGGAGGAACACCTTCAGCATGTGGACCAGATTCTGACTATCATGGAGAATCATTCATTGTATGCTAAGGAATCCAAATGTGAGTTTGGAATGACGGAGGTCCTTTACTTGGGACACATTATCGGAGTTAAAGGAGTACAAGTACATCAAGAGAAAATTTAGGTCATAGTTGAATGGCCAACACCTAAAACCCTTATAGAGTTGAGGGGATTTCTGGGCATTTGCAGCTACTACAGGAAGTTCATCAAAGGGTTTTCCCAGCTTTGTGCACCCTTGACCGACCTAACAAAGAAAGGGGCTTTCAGATGGAGTGAAGAAGCCCAAGCCATGTTAGAAAGAATGAAGAAGGTAATGAGCACGTGTCCGGTATTGGCCTTACCAGATTTCGGCCAACCTTTCATCTTGGAGTGTGATGCCTCCGGAGAAGGCATTGGGGCCGTACTGATGCAAAATAGGCACCCTCTTGCCTATGAGAGCCGAAAACTCAGGGGTCCTGAGTTACTTTACACCATCTATGACAAAGAGATGCTGGCCATCATGCATGCTTTAGCAAAATTCAGGCAATACTTGGTCGGTGCTAGATTTGTAGTGAGATTAGATCACAATAGCCTCAAGTACTTCTTGGAACAGAAGGACTTGAATGAAAGACAACAAAAGTGGGTCAGCAAGATACAAGCCTATGACTTTGACATTGAATTCGTCAAAGGGAAAAACAACGTGGTGGCAGATGCACTATCCAGGAGGCCATCAATTTATGCCATGACAGATGTATAAGTCGATTGGAAGGACCACTTGGTGATGGAATACTCGGAAAATCAGTTCGCTTGTCAGGTGATAGATGGACAAATATAGGATGATAACTTCAGGGTCATTGATGGCATCATCTATTATAAGGGCCGAATCTTTTTGGTTCCTGAATCGGCCTTCAAGGCCAAAGTGTTGCAGGCATGTCATGACTCACCGATGGCAGGGCACCAAGGGATTGGCAAGACATACAGGCAGGTGAGGGAGAGGTTCTCATGGAAAGGCCTCAAGGAGGATGTGATGAATCACGTCAAGGAGTGTACTACTTGCTAGGAGAATAAGGATGAGCACACTCACCCAGCAGGACTGCTGCAACCCCTACCCATCCCAGAGCACAAATGGGAAAGCATCTCCATGGACTTCATCACATGTTTTCCCAAGGCACAGGGAAAGGATTGTATTTTTATGGTGGTGGACAGGTTGACGAAGTTTGCACACTTTTTCTCCATTGCTATAGACTTCAGTGCAACACAAGTGGCTGAATTATTCTTCAGGGAGATCTTCAGACTTCACGGTTTACCCAAAACCATTGTTAGTGACAGGGATAGCCTATTTATGAGTACATTCTGGCAGGAGTTATTCAGGCTAGTTGGTATGGTCTTGACTCCTAGTATTAGTTATTAGCCTCGGACGAACGGGCAGACCGAGATAGTCAACAAATGGGTGGAAGGCTATCTTAGGAATTATGTGGTTGGGCAACAGAAGGCATGGGTCAGATGGCTACATTTGGGGGAATACTGTTACAACACCACCCATCACATGTCCATAGGCATGACCCCATTCAGGGCATTGTACAGTTATGACCCACTCTCTTTCGTAGAGATTGGTTTTGGTGACAGCAGGGCCCCGATGGTACAGGATTGGGTACAACAGAGTCAGGATATCCTTAGGGAGCTGAAGGATCACTTACAGAGGGCACAAAACCAGCAGAAGGTCCAAGCAAGCAAACACAGGGTAGAACGTACTTTTGAGGTTGGTGACTTAGTCTACCTAAGGCTCCAACCGTACAAGCAGGCTTCTATAAAAAGAAGTGGAGCAGAGAAGCTTCAACCACATTTCTTTGGGCCCTACAGGATCAACAGGAAGGTAGGGGCCGTAGCTTATGAGCTAGAGCTCCCACAAGGTAGCATGATACATAATGTCTTCCATGTGTCTTGCCTGAAAAGGGCCATCGACCAACACATCACTCCACTGGAAGTGCTACCACCTCTAGATGAAGAGGGGCAGCTAGTTCTTGTACCAGAGGAGATATTGGAGGTTCGAGAGAAGAAGCTCCGGAAGAGAAGCATCAAAGTGTACCTGATCAAATGGAAGGATTTGCCCATTGAGGATGCCACGTGGGAGAATGAACAGGTGGTACGGGAAACAGGTTTGGAATTGCTTGAGGACAAGCAATTTCTAGCAGGGGAGACTGTAATGTCCCCCACCTCTTGATGAAGAGGTCTGGGAAGACTTAGTGGTCTAGGCGTCCCCACTAGACCATAGTCTCATGCAGCATGGGGAAAAGTCAACCAAACTAATGTTATATTTTGAAGTTGACTTAGGAAAAAGGGAAAAAGAGCAAAAAGTAACTCAATGAAGAATTAGAACGTTGGAGGTTTAGTTAGGGGTTGAACCTAGGGGTTAAACTAACTCAAAAGGGAAACAAAATGGAAGTATAAAGGAAAGCCTAGGGCGCACCTTTCATTCATCTTGGATATTTGGTATTTTGCTTGTTGAGCTCTTGAGCACACAGTTTTGAGGGTTTTGAGATTACAAACCCTAGAGAACAACTCAATGGTGAAAGATTCCACTCACCTTGTTCCAAGCTTGGTCTTGGGGATGAAACACTCCACCCACACCATTCTACACTGATCATCTATTCAGGAGAGCAGCAGGGCCATACCAGTTAGGGTTTTCCAGCAGGGGTGCACCATTGCTTGAGGAACAGTTCGATCCAGCTTATTGAGAGAGATTTGGGAGATTCTAGAAGTTGGGTTTTGCTTGCAAGACCTGGCTCATCAGTTTTGAGGCTTTCTTGAGGAGTTACTACGGCCAGAGTATTATCTACAGGTTGGGACGACTTTGAAAGAAGGAGGTCATCTTAGTGATTAAGAGATTCTCAGATCTAGGGAGTTCTATTTCAGACCTGATCTTGAAACTTCTCCTAGGGGCTTGTGGCAGCCCGATCTATCATCCTAGAGAGTTTTAGGTGATTTGGAGGCCTCATTCATTGAGGCCGAATTATTGGCACTTCAGGGTTTCAGGAGGGTGCAGGCTTGATTAGGGTTTCAACAGTTGGAGGGGGAAGACTCAGTATTTGGACTTCATACTTCAGGAGGGGGTTTCCCTTGCCTTGATCTATCTATTGGTGGAGTTTGGTAGCATTTGGAAGTCTTCTTCAGTTGGGCCGAACCCTTGGTCTTCATATTCTTTCAGCAGGACATGCCAGCAGCTAGAGGGGTTGGATATAACCCTAGATTTTTGTGTTTGATCATTCATCTTGCATTCAGCCTTTGGGAGGCTCATCTTGTATTGCCGGGAGCATTTTGTAGTAGCTCGTATCTTTATCTTGGAGCCATCTGATGTTATTCCAGATCTGCTTCTATATTGGATCAAGTTCTTACTTCTCATAAATAAAGGTCAGATCTGTGATTTGTGGTTCCATATCTAGTGTATTGATGAGATCTTGCATTGTATTGAATATATCTTGATAAACTATGCTGAATAACTGAATATAACCCTAAGGCCGAAATATCAGTGGCCAACCTGCATACATAAACAGTCAAACAGTTAATTCAGTGGTTAGCTAGTGTCCCCAAGCGAAAAAATTGGCTTGGGAACATTACAGAAACCTTGGTCGTTGACCGTTGTTTGCAGGAGAATATCGTCGAGTCTTATTGTGTAGCCGTAACTACTCCTGGCCTATCAACAGTTCTCTTTACTACCATGACTTGCCCATCTGCGAATATGGCCTTGTACATGCTCCCGTAACGGCCTTTGCCCAGAAGCCTCATGTTGCTGAACCTGTCAGTTGCACTCTTGACCTCACCCATTCACCAATATTGCATTTATCATTCTTGTCGTGGGCCACGAGTTTGTTGGTCTTCTTGTAGTAATGATTGATGAGCTTGTGATACAACAGTCTGTCCACTCTGACCACTATCAATTTCTGCATTTTGTTGGCGACTGTATATCTGCACCATCTGTGAACCCCAAATAGAGAACACTTCTGACAACTCCATTATGTAGATATCATTTTCATCACCCACGATAGAAACTTTGTTCAAAGTATGCGGCTGAGCAGATGTCAAAACCCTCCGCATCTGGGACGTCCACATTGGCTATTACATCAAAACATTGAAGGGCCGCACCAATTATATCCTATGTGTTAATTTCAGTCCGCAGTTGAATCTTATAGTTTCTGGCTTGTTTGACGAGATTGTGAGGATTTGGGATGTGAGGACGGGAAAATGATTGAAGGTTTTTCCTACCCATTCAGACTCTGTGACGACCATTCACTTCAATTGAGATGGGTCGTTGATAGTTTCCAGCAATCATGATGGGCTCTGCAGGATTTGGGATTCTTCCAGATGCCATTGCTTGAAGACACTCATTGATGATGAAAACCCTCCTGTTTCATTCGTCCATTTTTCTCCCAACGATAAGTTTTTCTTGTCCATTAGTCCATCTTGCCATGCCTTGCCACTGCTTTTCGAATACCTTGGGGCACCTTGATGGTGTTCACATTTGTCATTCAAGAATCCACTGATTGGAATGGAGGCTCAATGGCATTGCGCAAGACTTGAGAGATTTAGTGGAGAAAAGAGTATCGATGTCTGAATGACTGATAGAAGAGAAACAATAGATAATTCAAACCATGTGTTATCAACCAATCTAACACTTGTGCAAAGCCTTCACAAGATGCAGGATAAGTGTAACATATGGAAGTAATTGCCGCTGTCACCTAAGTAGTTACTTCCCTCGTTTCAGTGAAGGATTGAGATCCAACACAAGGGAGACTTCCCTAGCAACCTCAAAGGATCCTATAGCAAGTCAAAGCAAGTCTACAGCCCCTTATCTTGGTTACTCTATCACACCACCAACTAGGTCAAGGGTCAAGGTGAAGACAAGGTGGTTTAAACAAGGAAACTTCAAGGCTTGTGTGTGAGGGTTGTTTCTAAGACAATAAAAGATATCTACCATAACAAATGAATCAAATAAATGCCTTGAAACACTAGCTATCAAAGGAAAAGGAATGGCTGCAATAAAACTTGCATAAAGAGATGATTCACTTCAACAAATAACAAATTATAACAGCAGCAATATAACAGTCCTTAAACTAGTAAAGATGCAAAGAAAGAGACACTAAAAGCAAGCTAAAAGACTAACAAACCAATAAACAATGATTGCTGAAATGTAAAATAGCATGAAACTGCTTCAAGAGTGCAAGACGTCAAGCCCTAATGGCTGACAACTACTCTCAATGACACAATAAATTGTGTTTAAGAATGTTTCTAAGTGAGAAATGCAACAAAGCCCTAGACGTTAGGCTATTAATGACTAAGAAATGGAAATGCAATGCAATTAAACCTAAACTAACACAAGATATCAAAGAGAGAGAGAGGATTAGGGTCCTAAAGTCACTTGCAAAGAAATTAGACTAGTGCCGTCTAGCTTCCTTGGGCATATGGAGTCTAAGGTGAAAATCCTATGGAGAGTAAAGGCAAGAAAAGACTTAAGATACAAACCCTAGGGTAGTCCACTACAAACCCTAGGTATTGATTCTTTAGGGTAACAACTTAAGGTAGTTCACTACAAACCCTAAGAAGCTGTCATATGTCTTCTAAAGGCCTTAAGCAAGAGATTTTGAAAGGATTTTGGTCAAAACCCTAGAGTAGTCCACTACAGACCCTAGAATTTTAAACTACAAGAGAAAGACTAGGGTAGTGTTAAACCCTAGATTTTCACCCTTGAAAATCTTGAGGGTTAAGAGCTAGCGTGCACTATTTTGCTGGCATTTTGAGATTCTCCTCGAGTATAGCACTTGTGGTTAGCAGAGGTTGGTTCCCATTAGAGACAGTTATATGATTGGTACATGGTTGTTTGGTTCAAAGTTAGAGTTAGCTTGGTTTCCCATGCATTTGAGACACGATTTGAGTGGGTCTCTTGATAGTTTGGAGTAGTTCTAAGCATACAGGGATGGTCCTTGCATGATTCTAGGCCCGATAACACTTT
Source organism: Picea mariana (assembly GCA_032191745.1). NCBI lineage: Eukaryota > Viridiplantae > Streptophyta > Pinopsida > Pinales > Pinaceae > Picea > Picea mariana. The sequence continues at coordinate 19,035 of JASDQU011177669.1, forward strand.
TCCAAGTGACATGCAAGAACTTTCTATTTTTAGCAGTTTGATCTCGAGGACCCAGATTCATATTCTGAGCACATATTATTGATCCTTTAGACACTTGGAGTCTTTTGGACCTCTTCTGAGATGTTTTTTCGATTTCTATTTTTAGTAGGTTGAGCACCAGGGCTCGCATGACGATTTTGATTGCGGATCCGGATTTCTTGCGGAAAATAAAATCCAATGAGTATAATATCATGGACATGAGGGGATTTCTATTTTTAGTAGTGGACACATGGTGGTGGTCTCCTAGTCATTCCAAGTATTTTTGGATAGTTTGGGTCAACTTCGACAAGTTTAAAATTTTTGGGACCGGATGGCTATTTTTGGAAATTTCTATTTTTAGCAGTGGTCGTCATCTCCAACAGTGACAAGTGGCAGGCTCATATTCCCACATGTGGTAGAGTTTCAATGTGATGTGGCATCTGCATGGCATCATTTGACAAGGAGGCATTTTCCAAGGCATGAGCATTAAATGAGAATTAACTAAAGTGAAGAAGACGCATAGGATGAGGTGGCACTTCCCTGGAGAAATTTTAGCCAATTAAGGCTAACTTTTCTCACCAATTTTCCTCACTTAACATATCTTCACTTTCCAATCATTAATTTCCCAAAATTCACTTAAATTGCTTTTAAACGCTAATTTCCTAAATTTTAGGAAATTCCCTAAAAAATGGGGCGAATTTCCTTTTGGCCAATATCTCACTCATCCTTTGACCAAATTTAGCTTTTTGACATGCGTTGGAAAGCTAAAAATATCCTCCATGCATTCCCTTCACTCCATAAAGCCTTGGCTGTAATGTCCCTGTTATCCGCGATATCTAGGGATAACTAGGAGATCATGTCTCGAGGCCCACATGGTCCTAGACATGGAGTACCGAGAGCAGGAGCGACTTGAGCATGGCCCTGGAGGGCCCATCTTTCTTCTCAGCCAGACTTGTCCTGTCAGCAGTACCGACTTCCATCACTATCGGCCTGGCCTTGCATCAGAGAGGGCTCTTGCTTCATGAGGTAATTGGTCCAAGGTATCATGGTATGTGTCATATTTGATCATTATAACCTTCTTATATATGCATTAGATTCCTTTCATTTCGGATGACTGCTTGGATCTTACACTAATCCACTTGACCACTGTTGGGATGATTGATGGGGTAGCTTAGCGAGCCGGTATTCATGGGTTTTGGTTAGCCACCAAAGGGGGTTTGCAGAGCCATCGTCCGTTCCCACCATCTTATCACTTTTCCATCTTATATCCCACTCATCCATCCTATTCCCCTAGTCTGGCCATTAGGATGACCTTCCAGGGTACATCTTGTCTTGTGGGAAGAAGGGGCTAAAGGCCCAGGGGGTAAAAGTAGCTGGTAAAAGATAAAAGACATAGGAAAATGAAAACCTAGAGATGCTTCGCCCAGGGGATCCCCGAGAAGGCAATAAAAAGCCTCTCGATAAGAAACTAAGGGACCCTAAGAAAATGAAATAAATAAATGCAAGACCTAACCAAGAGGATGGGAGGTCTCATCACTAGCCGGCCCATTATGTTCATAGGTATTTAGCGGTATGACATTGCCACTATCTGGTCACCAAACCAGGGCAGTGACCTTTGGTTGCATGGCCAAAGGAAAGGGGGTCTCATCACGAGCCAGCCTTCTCATTTCTGCGAAGATACTAGTGGGTAACGCTGTCAGCTCTGGCCACCAA
>JASDQU011177670.1:20323-33986 GCA_032191745.1 Picea mariana
CTGAGTTAACGAGGAGGCACCACGACAGTGTGGGGCCCGCATTTGAAAACCACCATATCGGACCCCCCCGGTTAAAGGAAGAAGATCGCGGGGGGGGAGGGGGGGGGGGTCCGATATGGACTGCGCGCTGTAGATCTAGGAGCGCCAAAATCGACCGTTCAGATCCATGCGCCTCTTACCACATCGCGTCAAAAGGTCAAATCATCGCCCGACTTAGGATACAAATCCTTTGATGGATTTTTTAAGCTCCTTTCTTTCATTCTTTCGCCAAAATGCCAGCCCCTAGGAAACAAAATACCCTAATTAACTTTATGTGCTAACACTATTTTGGATTCCAAATTAACGCCAATATGTGCTTCCATTATTGCATCCATAATTGCTTCCTTGTTAGCTCCATGGTTTGCTTCCTTTTAGTTCCAAGGTTTGCTTCCTTTTTAGTGTTTGGTTTTGCTTCTTTTTTAGGTCCAGGGTTTGCTTCCTTTTAGTGTTGGGATTTGCTTCTTAATTAGCACCTAGTTTTGCTTCTTGTTAAGCAACCAATTTAGCTTCCTACTTAGATCCAGAAATAACTCCAAGTATGGCTTCAAATTTAATGTTGAGTTTTACTTCCATTTTAGAGCCACATTTTGCTTCCATTTTAACAACTCATGTTGTGTCCTTTTTAACTTCTATTTAGTAATTTAACTTTTTTTATTTCAATTTAATTAGTTAAATATATCATGCATCTTAAAAAACTTATATTATTATAGTGTAAGTCATATTGCATTTGAAGTATTTTATATGATAGCTTTTATAAAGAATTTTTAGGGAACTGGACATCCATACAAACTAACATCATCATTATACTTATTAAATCTCCATCTAATAAAATCTACAATATATAATATATATAAAATAACAAGATAATGATTATAACATGATCATCATCTATAATTAAAACTAGTCAAATATATCAATATTAGATAAGTATCATGTCAAACAACTTATATATTTAATACTGATAAGATCATCATTATATATAACTACAACAAGTGAAAGTCAAATATGACAATAGATCAATAACATGTCAGAATGATACATGGCCAACGGTCGACGTAAGTTAAGATGATATATGTCCAAATGATATAAGTCAAAATGATAAATGTTAAAATGAAAAAACTCAATAATATGGTATTGTAGGTGAAAATGATACATATGATAATAAACATGAAAATAGGCATCATAATGATATACAACAATGATCAATGATGGAGTCTATATTATCAATGTCACTGGATACTACCAACAACTAGGTCATCATCATTATCTTGATCATCATCATTGTGGTCATCATCGTTGTCATTCACAGTGTCTTCTTCATCTGACTCATCATCATCATCTTCCATGTCTGTATCAGACCCATTATAATCTGAATCTATCTCATGAGGATCAACTGGATCTTATGGAAGACCCATGTTCTGCAAAAAAGAACATTCAAAATGAAAATTTATTATTTATTTCATGCAATATGTAAGTTTTGTGTTATATTTCTAATATTACAACATATGAAACGAAACCATAATCATATTACATCATATCAAAGTGCACATACCATAATAAAATTTCAAATAAGTTACAAATAAGAAGTCATTCCAATGTTGTTAAACATGCAACAATTCCAATAAACATTAGTACAGATCATAAAAAAATGTGTTATACATTTTAACTATTAATTGTAAATTCTATTACATAACCGTAAGTGCCAACTCTCTCCATTGTGTGCTATATGTGATTATGTTTGCCTATAAAAATCCTTTGAGAGTTATTTGGTCTATATATATTCTTCTCTTGTATTTCACAAATGAATATTTTTCTAGGACATTTTGGCCCATTGTAATATGCTTCAAAGGTTCTTTGAGAATTAACTAGTTTATATGTAATTTTGAAGATGCTCTAGATACTCATTCAACTAGACAACATCCAAATGCCAATCCTTCCAAAGAAAAAAATCAAAACATCAAGCCTTGAAGGGTTTAAAATTATGACAAAAATGTAATAAAAGGTGTCAAGGTGTATTGGATTGCCTTACCTTACCATGCCATTCCATACCATGCCATACTTTTCCATTCCATGCGATGCCATGGCTTGCCTTTGCATGCCTTGCCTTGCCATGTGTTGCCATGCCATGCCATGACTTTCCTTGCCATGTGTTGCCATGCCATGCCTTGCTATCTTATGGTATGCCTTTCCATGCCATGCCCCTCCATACCATGCCTTGCATTCACTTTCCATGCCTTGTCTTTCCATACCATGTCTTTCCATATCATGCCTTGCCTTTCCATGCTATGTCATGTCGTGCCTTAAGGTTTTTATTCCCTGAGGAGGAATTGGCCAAGAGTCCCCGAAATGGTTTGGGATGCCACTTGCAACTGGGCATAAAAAGGAAACTGAGACTCTGATGGAAGAACCGTTGACTTCGATGGATTACTGAGATATGATTTCAGCTAGAGCACCACTCACTCTCGGGTGCCATGCCTCAGAAGTTGCTTTACTAATTGATTTCAAGAATCAGGGTTTTGCTCAGTAAGAAGCAATGCAACATTTGGATTTAGGGGTCCAATTTATGAAATTATTCCTCAGGAGTAGATGGACAATGTGGTCACATAGTCCATGCCTAAACAATCTTGCAACATCTTACGGAACTAAAAAATGCTGGTCCGTTAGGTTTTTATGCCCTAAGGAGGAATTGGCCAAGAGTCCTCGAAATGGTTTGGGATACGACTTGAAAATTGGTATATAAAAAAAACTGAGACTCAAATTGAGGAATCATCGTCTTCGTTGGATTCCTGGCATAGGATTTCAGCTAGAGAATCCCTCACTCTCGGGTCCAATCCCTCGTAATTTTTGTTTTTCATCGATTTTGAGAACTAGGGTTTTTCTCAGTAAGAAGCAATGCAACATTTGGATTTCGGGGTCCAATTTATGAAACCATGCCTCAAGAGTGGATGGACAATGTGGTCACATAGTCCATGCCAAAACAAGCTTGCAACATCTCACATAATTCAAAAATGTTGCTTCGTTAGGTTTTTATGCCCTGAGGAGGAATTGGCCAAGAGTCCCCGAAATGGTTTGGGATGCGACTTGAAACTGGGCATAAAATGAAAAATGAGTCTCAGATTGAGGAATAGTCGACTCCGATGGATTACTCGGATAGGATTTCAGCTAGATCACCCCTCACTCTCTGGTGCCATGCCTTGGAAGTTGCTTTACTCATTGATTTCGAGAATTAGTGTTTGACTCAGTTTGAAGCAATGCAACATTTGGATTAAGGGGTCCAATTTATGAAATCGTCCCTCGTGAGAAGACCAATAATGTGGTCACATAGTCCATACCTAAACAAGCTTGCAACATCTCACAAAACTCAAAAATGTTGCTCCGTTAGGTTTTTATGCCCTGAGGAGGAATTGGCCAAGAGTCCCCGAAATGTTTTGAGATGCGACTTGAAAATCAATATATAATGAAAATCGAGACTTAGATTGAGGAACTATCATCTCCAATGGATTCATGGCATAGGATTTCAGCTAGAGCACCCCTCACTCACAAGTCCAATCCCTTGTAAGTTTTGTTTTTCATCGATTTTGAGAACTAGGGTTTTGCTCAGTAAGAAGTAATGCAACATTTGGATTTAGGGGTCCAATTTATGAAACCATGCCTCAGGAGTGGGTCGACAATGTGGCCACATAATCCATGCCTAAAATATCTTGCAACATCTCATTGAACTAAAAAATGTTGCTCCGTTAGGTTTTTGTGCCCTGAGGAGGAATTGGACAAGAGTCCCCGAAATGGTTTGGGATGCCACTTGCAATTGAGTATAAAAAGAAAACCGAGACTCAGATTGAGGAACCATCAAATTTGATGGATTATTGGGATAGGATTTCAGCTAGATCACCCCTCACTCTCGAGTGCCATGCCTCGGAAGTTGCTTTACTCATTGATTTCGAGAATTAGTGTTTTGCTCAGTTTGAAGCAATGCAACATTTGGATTAAGGGGTCCAATTTATGAAACCATCCCTCATGAGAAGATCAATAATGTGGTCACCTAGTACATGCCTAAACAAGCTTGCAACATCTCACAGAACTCAAAAATGCTGCTCAGTTAGGTTTTTATGCCCTGAGGAGGAATTGGCCAAGAGTCCCTGAAATTGTTTGGGATGCGACTTGCAACTGGGCATAAAATGAAAGTTGAGATTCATATTGAGGAACCATCAACTCCAATGGATTACTAAGATAGGATTTCAACTAGACCACCCCTCACTCTCGGGTTCCAAGCCTCAAAAGTTGCTTTACTCATTTATTTCGAGAACTAATGTTTTTCTCAGTTTGAAGCAATGCAACATTTGGATTAAGGGGTCAAATTTATGAAATCATCCCTTGGGAGCATATGGATAATGTGGTCACCTAGTCCATGCCTAAACAATCTTGCAGCATCTCACAGAACTAAAAAATGTTGCTCCGTTAGTCTTTTATGCCCTAAGGAGGAATTGGCCAAGAGTCCCTGAAATGGTTTGGGATGCGACTTGCAACTGGGTATATCACAAAAACTGAGACTTGGATTGATGAGCTATTGTCTCCGTTGGATTCTTGGCATAGGATTTTAGCTAGAGCACCCCTCACTCCCAGTTCCAATCCCTCAAAAGTTTTTTTCATCGATTTCGAGAACTAGTGTTTTGCTCAGTAAGAAGCAATGGAAAATTTGGAATTAGGGGTCCAATTTAGGAAACCATGCCTCAGGAGAAGATGGACAATGTGGTCACATAGTCCATTCCTAAACAAGCATGCAACATCTCATGGAACTAAAAAATGTTGCTCCATTAGGATTTTATGCCCCAATGAGGAATTGGCCAAGAGTCCCCGAAATGGTTTGGGATGCCACTCACAACTCGGCATAAAATGAAAATCGAGACTCGGATTGGGGAACCGTTGACTTGGATGGATTATTGGGATAGGATTTCAGCTAGAGCAACCCTCACTCGCAGGTCCAATCCCTTGGAAGTTGTTTTTTTCATCAATTTTGAGAATTGGGGTTTCGCTTAGTTTGAAACAATGCAACATTTGGATTTATGGGTCCAATATATGAAACCATGCCTTGGGAGAGGATGGACAATGTGGTCACATAGTCCATGCCTAAATAAGCTTTCAACATCTCACGAGACTCAAATATGCTGCTCTGTTATCTTTTTATGCCTTGAGGAGGAATTGGTCAAGAGTCCCCGAAATGGTTTGGGATGCGACTTGCAATTAGGCATAAAATGAAAATCGAGTCTCGGATTGAGGAACAGTCGAATCCGATGGATTACTGGGATAGGATTTCATCTAGAGAATCCCTCACTCCCGGGTGCCATGCCTCAGAAGTTGTTTTACTCCTTGATTTTGAGAACTAGTGTTTTGCTCAGTTTGAAGCAATGCAACATTTGGATTAAATGATCAAATTTATGAAACCATGCCTCGGGAGAAGATGGACAATGTGGTCACATATTCTATGTCTAAACAAGCTTTAAACATCTCACAGAACTAAAAAATGCTTCTCCGTTAGGTTTTTATGCCCTGAGGAGGAATTGGCCAAGAGTCCATGAAATTGTTTGGGATGCGACTTGCAACTGGGCATAAAACAAAAAATGAGAATCGGATTGAGGAATCGTCGAATCTGATGGATTACTAGGATAGGATTTTAGCTAGACCACCCCTCACTCCCAAGTTCCATGCCTCGTAACTTTCTTTACTCATTGATTTTGAGAACTAGTTTTTTGCTCAGTTTGAAGCAATGCAGCATTTGGATTAAGGGGTCCAATTTATGAAATCATCCCTTGGGAGTGGATGGATAATGTGGTCACCTAGTCCATGCTTAAAAAATCTTGCAGCATATCATGGAACTCAAAATTGTTGCTCCGTTAGTCTTTTATGCTATGAGGGGGAATTGGCCAAGAGTCCTCGAAATGGTTTGAGATGTGACTTGCAATTGTGAATATTATGAAAACCGAGACTCGGATTGAGGAACCATCATCTCCGTTGGATTCTTAGCATATGATTTTAACTAGAGCACCCATCACTCCCAGTTCCAATTCCTCGAAAGTTGTTTTTTACATCGATTTCGAGAACTAGTGTTTTTATCAGTAAGAAGCAATACACCATTTGGATTTAGGGGTCCAACTTAGGAAACCATGCCTCGGGAGTGGATGGACAATGTGGTCACCTAGTCCATGCATAAACAAGATGCAAAATTTCATGGAACTCAAAAATGCTGCTCCGTTAGGATTTTATGCCCTTAGGAGGAATTGACCAAGAGTCCCCGAAATGGTTTGGTATGGCACTTGCAATTGGGCATAAAATGAAAACCGAGACTTGTATTGAGGAACTGTCAACTCTGATGGATTTTTATCATAGGATTTCAGCTAGAACACCCCTCACTCCCTGATGCCATGCCTTGAAAGTTTCTTTACTCATTGATTTCGCGAACTTGTGTTTTTCTAAGTTTGAAGCAATGCAACATTTGGATTAAGGGGTCCAATTTATGAAATCATCCCTCGGGAGAGGATGGATAATGTGTTCACCTAGTCCATGCCTAAACAAGCTTGCAACATCTCACGAAACTAAAAAAATTTGCTATGTTAGTCTTTTATTCCTTGAGGAGGAATTAGCCAAGAGTCCCCAAAATGGTTTGGGATGCGACTTGCAATTGGGCATATCACAAAAATGGAGACTTGAATTGAGGAACCATCATCTCCGTTGGATTCCTGGCATAGGATTTTAGCTAGAGCAACCATCAATCCCAGTTCCAATCCCTTAGAAGTTATTTTTTTCATCGATTTCGAGAACTAGTGTTTTGCTCAGTAAGAAGCAATGCAACATTTGGATTTAGGGGTCCAATTTAGGAAACCATGCCTCATGAGAGGATGGAGAATGTGGTCACCTAGTCCATGCCTAAAAAAACATGCAACATCTCATGGAACTCAAAAATGTTGCTCCGTTAGGATTTTATTCCCCGATGAGGAATTAACCAAGAGTCCCCGAAATGGTTTGGGATGCCACTAGCAACTGGGCATAAAACAAAAATCAAGACTCGGATTGAGGAACCATCGACTTCTATGGATTACTAGGATAAGATTTCAGTTAGAGAAACCCTCACTCCCGAGTCCAATCTCTTGGAAGTTGTTTTTTTCATCGATTTTGAGAACTAGGGTTTTGTTTAGTTTGAAGCAATGCAACATTTGGATTTAGGGGTCCAATATATGAAACCATGCCTTGGGAGCAGATGGATAATGTGGTCACATAGTCCATGCCTAAACAAGCTTGCAACATCTCACGGGACTAAAAAATGTTGCTCTGCTATCTTTTTATGCCTTGAGGAGGAATTAGCCAAGAGTCCCCGAAATGGTTTGGGATGCGACTTGCAATTAGGCATAAAATGAAAAACTGAGTCTTGGATTGAGGAACCATCGACTCCGATGGATTACTGGGATAGGATTTCATCTATAGCATCCCTCACTCCTAGGTGCCATGCCTCAGAAGTTGCTTTACTCATTGATTTCAAGAACTAGTTTTTTGCTCAGTTTGAAGCAATGCAACATTTGGATTAAAGGATCCAATTTATAAAATCATGCCTCGGGAGTAGATGGACAATGTGGTCACATAGTCCATGCCTTAACAAGCTTGCAACATCTCATAGAACTCAAAAATGCTGTTCTGTTAGGTTTTTATGCCCTGAGGAGGAATTGGCCAAGAGTCCTAGAAATGGTTTGGTATGCGACTTGCAACTGAGCATAAAATGAAAATCGAGACTCGGATTGAGAAACCATTGACTCCGATGGATTTCTAGGATAGGATTTCAGCTAGACCACCCCTCACTCCTGGGTGCCATGCCTCAGAAGTTTCTTTACTCATTGATTTCGAGAACTAGTGTTTTGCTCAGTTTGAAGCAATGCAACATGTGGATTAAGGGGTCAAATTTATGAAATTGTCCCTCTAGAGCGGATGGATAATGTGGTCACCTAGTCCATTCCTAAAAAATATTGCAACATCTCACAAATATAAAAAATGTTTCTCCGTTAGTCTTTTATGCCCTGAGGAGGAATTGGCCAAGAGTCCTCGAAATGGTTTGGGATGCGACTTGCAACTGGGCATATCACGAAAACCGAGACTCATATTGAGGAACCATCATCTTCGTTGGATTCTTGGCATAGGATTTTAGCTAGAGCACCCATCACTCCTAGTTCCAATCCCTTTGAAGTTGTTTTTTCATTGATTTCGAGAACTAGTGTTTTGCTCAGTAAGAAGCAATGCAACATTTGTATTTAGGTGTCCAACTTAGGAAACCATGCCTCGGGAGTGGATGGACAATGTGGTCACCTAGTCCATGCCTAAACAAGCATGCAACATTTCCTGGAACTAAAAAATGATGCTCCGTTAGGATTTTATGCCCTGAGGAGGAATTGGCCAAGAGTCGCCGAAATGGTTTGGGATGACACTTGAAAATGGGTATAAAATGAAACCGAGACTCATATTGAGGGACAGTCGACTGCGATGGATTTCTAGGATATGATTTCAGCTAGACCACCCCTCACTGCCGGGTGCCATGCTTCAGAAGTTTCTTTACTCATTGATTTCGAGAACTAGTGTTTTGCTAAGTTTGAAGCAATGCATCATTTGGATTAAGGGGTCCAATTTATGAAATCATCCCTCGGGAGCGGATGGATAATGTTGTTACCTAGTCCATGCCTAAACAAGCTTGCAACATCTGACGAAACGCAAAAATGTTGCTTCATTAGTCTTTTATGCCTCAAGGAGGAATTGGCCAAGAATCCTCGAAATGGTTTGGGATGCGACTTGCAACTGGGCATATCACAAAAACAGAGACTCAGATTGCAGAACTGTCATCTCCTTTGGATTCCTGGGATATGAGTTTAGCTAAAGCACCCGTCACTCCTAGTTCCAATCCCTTAGAAGTTGTTTTTTTCATCGATTTCAAAAACTAGTGTTTTGCTCAGTAAGAAGCAATGGAAAATTTGGATATAGGGGTCCAATTTAGGAAACCATGCCTCGTGAGAGGATGGAGAATGTGGTCACCTAGTCCATGCCTAAACAAGCATGCAACATCTCATGGAACTCAAAAATGTTGCTCCGTTAGGATTTTATGTCCTGATGAGGAATTGGCCAAGAGTCCTTGAAATGGTTTGAGATGCCACTTGCAGCTGGGAATAAAACAAAAATTGAGACTCGGATTGAGGAACCATCGACTTTGATAGATTACTGAGATAGGATTTCAGCTAGAGAAACCCTCACTCCCTGGTCCAATCCGTTGAAAGTTGTTTTTTTCATTGATTTTGAGAACTAGGGTTTTTCTTAGTTTGAAGCAATGCAACATTTGGATTTAGGGGTCCAATATATGAAACCATGCCTTGGGAGCAGATGGACAATGTGGTCAAATAGTACATGCCTAAACAAGCTTGCAACATATCACGGGACTCAAAAATGTTGCTCTGTTATTTTTTTATGCCCTGAGGAGGAATTGGCCAAGAGTCCTTGAAATGGTTTGGGATGGGACTTGTAATTAGGCATAAAATGAAAACTGAGTCTCAGATTGAGGAACCGTCAACTCCTATGGATTACTGGGATAAGATTTCATCTAGAGCACTCCTCACTCCCGGGTGCCATGCCTCAGAAGTTTCTTTACTCATTGATTTTGAGAATTAGTGTTTTGCTCAGTTTGAAGCAGTGCAACATTTGGATTAAAGGATCCAATTTATGAAATCATGCCTCAGGAGTAGATGGACATTGTGGTCACATATTCCATGCCTAAACAAACTTGCAACATCTCACGGAACTAAAAAATGTTGCTCCGTTAGGTTTTTATGCCATGAGGAGGAATTGGCCAAGAGTCCCTGAAATGGTTTGGGATTTGACTTGCAATTGGGAATAAAATGAAAACCTAGACTCAGATTGAGGAACCATCAACTTCGATGGATTTATAAGATAGGATTCCAGCTAGACCACCCCTCACTCCCAGGTGCCATGCTTCAGAAGTTGCTTTACTAATTGATTTCGAGAACTAGTGTTTTGCTCAATTTGAAGCAATGCAACATTTGGATTAAGGGGTCTAATTTATGAAATAGTCCCTCGGGAGTGGTTGGATAATGTGGTCACCTAGTCCATGCCTAAACAAGCATGAAACATCTCACAAAACTAAAAAATGATGCTCTGTTAGGTTTTTATGCCTTGAGGAGGAATTAGCCAAGAGTCCCTAAAATTATTTGGGATGTGACTTGGAACTGGGCATAAAACAAAAAATGAGACTCGGATTGATGAACCATCGAATCCGATGGATTATTATAAGGATAGGATTTCAGCTAGACCACCCCTCACTCCCGGGTGCCATGTCTTGGAAGTTGCTTTACTCATTGATTTCGAGAACTGGTGTTTTTCTCAGTTTAAAGCAATGCAACATTTGGATTAAGGGGTCCAATTTATGAAACCATCCCTCAGGAGCAGATGAATAATGTGGTCACCTAGTCCAAGCCTAAACAAGATTGCAACATCTCACAATACTAAAAAATGTTTCTTCGTTCGACTTTTATGCCATGAGGAGGAATTCACTGAGAGTCCCCGAAATGGTTTGGGATGCGACTTGCAACTGGACATATCACCAAACCGAGACTCAGATTGAGGGACCGTCATGGGCCACTATATAAAGAATACCGATAATCGGATTGAGGTACCATCATCTCTATTGGATCCATGACATATGATTTCAGCTAGAGTACCCTTCACTCCCGGGTCCAATCCCTCGAAAGTTGTTTTTTTCATCGATTTTAAGAACTGGGATTTTTCTTAGTTTGAAGCAATTCAACATTTGTGTTTCTTTTATGTAGTAAAGGTTGGGAGGAGTAGCGGGTCATGGACCATGATGATAAATCTTTGGAATTTATCATTGTCTTCACTTTTCTTTTTCTTTAGAAAGAGGAATAAGTCATCTATGTATGTGTTGATGGTGTTGATATTGCACCAAGTCTGCACTTCCTGCCAAAAGTCCTTGGTATTCAAGATATAATGTATTGGGTTTATCCCACAGAGTCTCAACTTTGAGAACATGTGACATAGCACATGTTTGGTGACATGACATAGTACCAAATTATTTGGATGAAATAATTATTTTTCTCACCATAGGTGTTGTGCCACAAGGGTACTTGTCAACATAGAAGAAACAATTGGTTTTATGTCTGACCAATTGTTAGATAAAGAGGTCATTTGTACAAGCTCATGGTATATGGCATCCTTTGATGTTGCATCATGGATCATAAATTACTTAGAATTTTATGGGAGAGCTAGTGTAGTCACGTGGGCTTTGACCAAATAGACTTGTGGGAGCTTACGAAAGTCTGTTATGCTACTCGGTTTGGATTTTATGCCCCCAGACCAAATTGACCACATGTCCTTAAATGACTTGAAGAGGCAAGTTGAAACTCGCGATAAAAATCAAACCGAGACTCAGATGCATGAACTGTCAGTTGCATTGGATTAAGAGCACTGGGTTTCAGCTAGTGGGGCCCCTAAGCTATCATTCTGTCGACTGAAAACCATTTGTTGGAGTATCTCCGACACTAGGGTTTTGGTCAATGAGGCATAGTGAATTTTTTTAAGATGAGGTCGATTTTCAAGAATATTATGTCGGGTCTTTTTGGCTAGTGTAGTCGTATCGACTTTGGCCAAACAGACTTATGAGAGCTTACAAAACTCTGTTATACTGCTCGGTTTGGATTTTATGCCTACAGACCAAATTGGTCACATGTCCTTGAATGAATTGAGGAGGCGAGTGGAAACTATCGTTAAAAATGGCATGAATTCAGATGGCTAAAGAATTAGAGAGGTTTAATGTTGCTAAACAGACTTGCGGAAGGTTACAAAATTCTGATATGCTACTTAGTTTGGATTTTATGCCCCTAGACCAAATTGGCCACATATCCCTAAATGGATTAAGGAGGCGAGTTGAAAAGCATGATAAAACTCAAACCATGACTTAGATGCACAAATCGTCAGTTTCATTGGATTCAGAGCATCGGGTTTCAGCTAGTGGGGAACCTACGCTATCATTCCGTTAACAGAAAAACCATTTGTTGGAGTATCTCTGACATTAGGGTTTTGGTCAATGAGGCATAGTGCAATTTTTGAATATGAGGTCAATTTTCAAGAACACTATGACGATGTTTTTGGATAGTGTAGTTGCATGGACCTTGTCCAAACAGACTTGTGGGAGCTTATGTAACTCCATTATGCTGCTCGGTTTGGATTTTATGCCCCTAGACCAAATTGACCACATGTCCTTGAATGGATTGAGGAGGCGAGTTGTAACTATCGATAAAACTCAAATCGAGACTCAGATGCATGAACCGTCATTTGCAGTGGATTCAGAGCACCCGGTTTCAACTATTGGGGCTCCTACCCTATCATTCCGTCGACCGAAAAACAATTTGTTGGAGTATCTCTAACACTAGGGTTTTGGTCAATGAGGCATAATGCAATTTCTGAAGAGGAGTTCGATTTTCAAGAACATTATTTCAGGTCTTTTTGGCTAGTGTAGTCACGTGGGCCTTGGCCAAACAGACTTGCAGGAGCTTATGGAATTCCGTTATGCTACTCAATTTGGATTTTATGCCCCCGAACCAAATTGTCCACATGTCCCTAAATGGCTTGAGGAGGCAAGTTTCAACTCTCGATAAAACTCAAACCAGGACTCATATGCATGAATCATCAGTTGCATTGGATTAAGAGCACTAAGTTTCAACTAGTGGGGCCCCTGTGCTACCATTTCGTTGACCGAAAAACCATTTGTTGGAGTATCTTTGATAATAGGGTTTTGGTCAATGAGGCATAGTGCAATTTCTGAATATGAGTTCAATTTTCAAGAACACTCTGTCGAGCATTTTTTGCTAGTGTAGTCGCATGGGCATTGGCCAAACAGACTTGCAGGAGCTTATGAAACTCCATTATGCTGCTCAGTTTGGATTTTATGCCCCTGGACCAAATTGGCCACATGTCCTTCAATGACCTAAGGATGCGAGTTGCAACTATTGATAAAACTCAAACCGTGACTCGAATGCACGAACCTTCAGTTGCATTGGATCCGTAGTGATGGGTTTTAGATATAGGGGCTCTTACGCTATCATTCCTTCGACCAAAAAACCATTTGTTGGAGTATCTCCAACACTAGGGTTTTGGTCAATGAGTCATTGTTGGCCCTTGACCAAGTTTTGGGAGATCCTTGGTCAAGTTTGACCTATTTTGGGACTTTGACAGCTTGTCAAAGACAAAGCGCAAGACAAAGCAGAGATCATGGGATCTCGGCCCCTCTTTGGGTCCTTTTTGGGATTTGGGAATATGTAATGGGTGTTGGGTATGTGTTATATTCTTTGCATGTGTGTGTGTGTGGGTGCGTCAGATACGACGACTGCTATTTTTGATATTTGTAAATTAATCCCGGATTAAGGGATTAGGGTTTTGGTATCTACGGAATACCTAAAAACATTGTATATATTGTATGGCGAATGGTGAAATTCGATATAATGAAAAAGAAAGGTTTTCCCGGTTGAGGGTTTCCGGTAAAGATCTCTGTGTATTCTGTGTATGAGCCATTGAT
>JASDQU011177670.1:47806-59790 GCA_032191745.1 Picea mariana
CCCCCACTACATGAGGTTGCATGGAAGGTGGGAGATCATCGATCTCGATCATAGGAACTCTACGAGTGAGCATGATGAGGTTTCTCTCTACCCGCCTCAAAAATCTCTCAACCTCTCCGACTAGAGGTCCCCCTATGGTTGTTGGTCCTCTGATAGTCACTGGTCTCACCTCTGGTCGAGGACGTCGTCGAGTCCTCTTGAAGTTCATCGGGCACATTGGTCCCACATCTGTACATAACAGATACATAAAAATCAGTACTCTAATACATATAAAAATGACATATATAAAAATAATTAAAAATAAAATAAATTTATAAACATGTACCTAGCTCTCCTTGCTCCTGTTCGAGAGGTACGGGCATGTTTGTATCCCTGGAAAAGTTGATTCCAGCGTAGGGGTAGTCCTTTATCGTTGAAATCTGTCGTGCCCACCAGTAAAAGAATTTGTCATCAAAGGCCTCTATGGTCCTCCCCCCCCCCTATTGTGGTAGCAGTGCTACCCATCTATATACTACTAGGAAGGAGGCCACATGCCCCCGTACAGTCTCTCTGAGACTCAGACTGGGCACTCTCGAAGAAGAAGAACAAGCAAAGGATGTTGCCAAACCCAAATTTCTTGTTGTTGTGCTCATGACACTCTGTCAACTGCCTCTTCATTCATGTGAGCATGGTCGTACTCCAGTCATATATATGTACCTCTTGGAATTGAATAGCACGATGCATGTGTGCCCAGGAAGCCCGATGAAGGGTCGTAGATCCAGTAATTTTCCCAATAAGTAGTAAGATCACCCTGAGTGTCAAACCGGTGATATTTTGAATAGGCACTTAAGAACCTACCTTCTCAGTGTCGGCCTCATAGTACATCCTGATGTAGTCCTCAATATTGAAAGGCCCAAGGGGAAAGGTACGCAGATTGATTGGTTCCCCTCTCCTCGAAGTATATATCCTCAGTCGTTGGAGTCAACGATTGCCCCTCTATCATGAATGCCTCTGCATCCAGATGTCAGTAGTCGACCAGGGTATTCAGTAGCCTGGGTTGTGCCTGCATAAATGGACACTGAAAGAACTTCCACATCCCACATTGTTTCACTGCGGCAATGGCAACAAGGTCCTCATCGACCGGTATATCAATGTCCTTGTGTTCCTTCTCCCTCCAATGTACATACATCATGTTCCTTGACAGGTAAAAAGGGAGTTAGCTCTTGCATTTTAATTTTTTCAAGATTTTTGAGGGTGTACGCTGGTTGTTTTGGCCACAGTCACATATGTACACTGGTAGATTGTTTTCTGCCTACGTACAAACATGGGTTGTCATTGGATATCCCGCGTACATGCGTGACCGCTCTTTTTGGGAGAGCGTGCCCCCTCAAAAACAAAAATAAATGCATAAAGAAGGAATGGAAATGCAGGAGGGATACATTTGTACTTACTTGGTTAAGTTTGTTTCGTCCTTTGAATTTCCCAGAATCAACTTCTTTAGCAAAGGGGATTTTTTACCTTTTGGTCAATTTTCAAAATGCAATGGTGAAAGTGAGTTCTCAGCTTCTATTTATAGACTTTTTTGCCCCTTTTTGCCACATTTTTGACCCCCTTTGTCGTTTTTTTTCTAGCTTGGAAATTATTTAATTCCATTCTTGAGTTTCTTATTGGATGTTATGATACACTTTTCCTTTTGGTTTGGTAACTTTTTGGGAGATGGTTCACTTTTAAACATCCTTTGGTAAAATTTATTTTTTCAACTTTTTGCATATAAGTTAGGATTTCACCTCCACTTTCTGCATCTCGATGTATTTTCCACTTTTCCATAAGATTGATCCCACCAATGTGTGACACAGAACCATCATTGTTTCTTTAGAAGTGTCATTATTAGGTGGTAGAGCCTACCTTTACATGGATTCCCTATATAGATCCTTGTTGCATTTTGGCGTCCATGTTGTCTATAATGACTATAGGCTCGGGAGTCCTTGTTAGTCCTATCATGATTGTGATATTGAGCCTCATTCGTCTGATGCACCATCACTCTTGGTCTCACCCTCAAGAATCCCAAAATGATCATGCTTTGTTGTCTTTAAGCTTGCTTTGAAATCTGAAAGCAACATTCGACGAGACTGCGTTTATGATTTTTAATCGTGTATGGATTAACTGAGAAAAGTAACCTTTGGAGTCTTCTTTAAGCCCTTTTTAGAATTTCTAAACATCAAAATATTGTCGAGCGATCTTGTTTCCCTTCACGCTCGCCAAACTCAAATTTGAAGGCACGTCTGTCTGACGGTCGTTTACCCCTTTTTTGGTCTGGATGGTCAATTGTACGAATAAAGGTATACTCTAGGAACCTCGATTCGCTAGAAGAGTATTCTTAGGTATGAGTTTAACCCTTTTTTGGGCCTGAGGGACTAAATTTACGAAAAAGGAACATTCTCCTCGGTTTTGGTTTATCACCTTTTCGGGCCTTGGAGATTACTTATGAAAAAGGAACCCCCATGGAGTCCATACTTAAGCCCTTTTCAGACTCCCTAAAATTGAAAATATCGTCGAGTGACCTTGTTCCTTCACACTCGTTAAATTGGTCCAGAAGAACATCTACTGGCATGAGTTTACCCCTTTTTCTGGCCTATATATTATGGAGGAAAAAGGTACACCTCAGGAGATTCATCTCGCCAGGAGAGTTCTCCTCGGTAACTTTAATACTTTTTCGAGCTAAGGGGACTAAATTCAGAAAAAGGCAATGAGTCCATCGTTAAGCTATTTTCAGACTCCTTAAAATTGAAAAGTTTGTCGAGTGATCTTGTCTTTGTCACACTCATTAAAATGGTTTTGAATAGATGTATTTTCGATGCCAGTTTACCCATTTTTTCAAACCGACTAGACTATCTCTGAAAAAGGTACTCCCTAGAGTCTTATTTTATGTTTTTTCAGACTCTCTAAACGTGAAAAAAATACCGATCTTACCTTCTCTGGGCTCGTTAAAAATACATTGAAGGGGGTTTTATTGTGTCTTGCTAATCACATTTTCATCTCTGTGTCTTTGGCCTAATGTCAGATCCATGTTACTCTCAACTGAACCTTTGAAGCATGCCTTATATGCAAGCCTTGTAGTACTTTGCCTCTGCAACCTAACACCTTGACCCATGGAGGAGTTTTCTTCGAGTGTCCTTTTCTTGCACATGTATCCTTTATCCAAGCATTAGTATGTTCCTTGTGCCTGGAACTAGTATGCTTCCTTGTGACACTTGTTCCTCCTTTGTAACGTAGCATTCTTTTATTCTTTTTCAAGCTCTTTAAAAATTTGAAAAAGACAAAAAAAAAATCAAAAAACCCAAAAAGAGGGGACATGAAATATATATTCTTTTTTGGCAGCACAATGAGTCATCCTTGGAAAAAGCACATCCTTTCATTTGTACTTCAAGCATTTGGATCTGGTATGACCTTAGGAAGTTGTTCTTGAAACATAGAGTTGTGTCCTCCTCTGTTTGGTTACTCTTCCAAACACATGGAGAGTTTGTGTTGCCTCCTGCATCGTGAAATTATGTCAATGTCATGTTGCCTGAGTCTGATCATCTTTCATGCTTTTGTCTAAGGGAAGTTTCACCCAACCCGAGTTAGCCTTTCTGCAGTTTGTCTCTTGACCTCATGAGTCAACCATCCTAGAAGTCCAGTCAAATATTGATTCAAAATCAATGAACTTCTCTACTTGATTATCAAGATCCTCTTGTCTTTTTCTAACAAGTCGTCGAAGACCTATGGGTAGTGAAGTCATACACTCACATTGTACTCCTGCCTGATTTTTGAAGATCTTGAAGTTGTTGCTCGAGCTATGATGACCTCATCTCCAGCCATCAGGCGTTATTAGCTTCTTGAAGATGCATACTATACTTGTATATCTTTGATTTTGAGATGTAGATCCACTGTGTATTGCTCGCGGATACACTTTATATAGTTATATGACATGGATCTGCAGTGTATTTGATTGGAATACATGATTTATTTCATCCCGATCATGGGTATGCCTGCCTCAAAGAGACAATTGTTATTTTGCAGATGGCACCTCCCGAACTCTGGTCCCGGGCTCACTCATTTTCATACATTGGTGAACATTTTTTAATGTATTTCGGCCATCAGATGCTCTTCTGACCTCACACATTAGGGGGCATCTGTTATAACCCTAAATTTCTCTACACATGCATACATGGCCTTTGGCCCTCTTACTTGCATTTTTTTCCAAAGCACTACTGAGTTGCTCTTCTTAAAAACCATTTTTTTGAAGATGTACGTGCACTACACCATTACTGCCCACATACATACACTATTTTCACCACTACATCTCGCGTACATACGCATGTTGCACCATTACATCCCACGTATACTTGCAAAATTTGCAAGGAATTCGTTGAGATTACGAGCTATTGGGTAGTTTCCCAACTAATACACCTGCTATAGCCCGTCACCCAACCGAATAACCATCCTTTTCCCATATAAAAGGAGGTGTTCGGGTCTCATTTTACACCTAGACATAAGAACAGTGAAACTCTACCCATTTTCACGTCCCCTCCTTGCCCAAGTTATTGCATCCCTTTTGTGAGAATTTCTCCAGCATTCCCTCATTTTCCCATTCTTCCTCCATTAGAACCCATTCACTTCCCAAGAAGAGATCAGAAGGTTGAGAGGAGAAGCTTATACAAAGGTTCACTTGGAGCTTGGTGAAGAGGAGCCCGAACTAGGTTCGCGGACGGTAGCTGAATTTGATTGTAAAGGTATAATCATTGAGTTATTAATAAAAGAATTACTTTTCCTGACCCAAATCATGGTGTACTGAATGATTTTATTGTTTTATGTTTTGACATTCTAACACCTAACCCTAATTTATATATGGAATAGCATGCTTGTCGTTTCCTGTTTTTCAATCTTTGGATGTAGGTCATCCCTGGGAGGAGACGTGCAGTCAGCGAAACTTCCAAGCATGAGGAGGTCATCACCAGACGTGGTATTCGAGGTATAGTTACTTGATCTCCTTTTTCTTGCTTTCTTCATATGAGTTTTGGTATGTTTGGGGTAGTTTAGAGAAGTAGTTGACTTTTAGACGGTTAATTGATCTACCTACATTCTGAGCCTTGGTGTAGTCATAGGGGGGTTTTTCCCTCTAGCAAGTCGTCTCAACTTACATTGCATACCTTCATCAATGCATGCTCTATTATCTTATTGAATTCTTCTACAGTCCCATTTTCCTGAGTATTGTACCGTGTGCTCTTTTGGTGATGAACCTGGAATTCCTCTTTCAAAGTAGCAATTGTCCTATTCAAAAAATGAGTCCCTTGATCGCTTATAAGAATCCTCAAACATCCAAACCTTTTCACTGCATTTTTAAACATGAATCATGCAGCAGTCTTTGCGCTACAATCTCTGACATGTTTTGCTTCAGTCCCATCTGTTCAGGGAGTTTATCGCAATAATGATGTATCTCTCTCCTGACCTTTTTTTTGGTGGATTGATCGGTCCAACAAAGTTGACTAATCATTTATCAAACACTTGTAACATCACTTGTGGTGATAAATGTGTTTCCTCTCTCCTGGAAGGCTTCCCAATTCTCTATGAAACATCATAAGTCTTACATAATTCCTTAGCATCCTTATGAAGTTTAGGCCACCATAGTCCTACACGTAAAATATTTTGAATTGTTAATTTTCCTGCATACTGGCCTCCTACAACTCCTGCATGTGCATCTGACAATATCATATGTCTTTCATGCTCCAATACACATCATCACAGAATACCACATGTTCCTAACCTGTACAAATTTCCTAGTATCAATTGATAGTCTACTGCCTTCACTATAAATTGCTTCTTCTATGCAACTATAAACTCAGGTGGGGTGTATCATGTGCTCAAGAATTGGACTATATCTACAAAATATTCATCAACCATCTATACTACAAAAAAATGTGTGTCTAGTAAATTGTCATCCAAATTATCTGTGTCTTCCCCTATTAGTATGTGCGACAAATGATCTGGTCTTGAGTTTAACTTTCCTAGATTCATAATTACTTCAAATTCATATTCCTAAAATAGTAGTATCCATCTACATATCTTCCCCCCCAACACTAGCTTATTGACCAAGTATCTCAACGTAGAATGATCTATGTACATCTTAAAGTGTGAGCCCAACAAATAATGTCTAAAATTCTGCAATGCATACGCCATTGCTAATCCTTGTTCTATAGTAGTATAGTTTTGTTTTGTATTTGAAAACTTCATGCTTGCAAATGCAGTGGGATTATATATATATCCTTCTCCCAGCTGAGCTATAACAATGCCTAATGCTATAGAGGGATCATCTACGTGAACATGAAACTCTTTCTTCCAATCTGGAGATATCAAAATCGGTGCGGTAACTAATTTATTCTTCAAAGTATCTAAACCTTTCTAACAATCCTCGTTCCTTTGAAACTGATTCTCCTTCTTTAGCAATCTTTCCATCGGGGTTCTGATCTACGCATATCACCCAATGAGCTTCCTGTAATACCCTGTATGACCCAATTACTCGTAATTTTCCCATTGAAGTAGGCGGTGGTAAATCGACAATTACAACAATCTTCGTGGGATCCACCAATAGTCCTTGCTTACATACTACATGACCCAAAAATATACCAAATGACGTAGATAAAATGCACTTCCTCAAATCAAATATATATGAAATTGCCTAAATCTATGCAACATTAAGCGCAGAGTCTCAACATGGTCTTTCAACAAACTAAACATTGTCTAGTCATCAAAGTATACTTCTAAGAACTTATGAATAAGCTCTTTAAATACTACTACAACCACTCTAGAGAATATTGTTGGTGCATTCTTCAATCCAAACAACATCATTGTGTACTGGTAAGATCCCCATTCTATCACAAATGTAGTCTTATATCTATCTTCCTGTGCAATCTTGATCTGATGATACCCTGGATGTAACACCCTTGTTTCCCCAGCTTGTAATTAATCATAAAATAGGATTACCATGCTAAGGCATGTGGACAATGTAAATGTATTATTGTTAAACTTCCCATAACTTACTGTTGCAGGGTGAAGCCTTCAAGTACGAGCCATGATATATCTAGAGGAAAGAAATCAGTTAATGAAGAAAGGACCAGTGGTTGAATTATCAACCACCCCCATGAATGGAAGCATGGTCTAACTGTAGGATGTCATCTCAAAGTACCATAGAGACCTATAGAACTTACCTTCATTCTGATAGAAGGAACAGGGTAGGTTGGAAACCTTCCAGAGGAGGGAAGGTAAGATACATACAGAGACACATCAAGAGAGGAGACATGGGGACAAAAGCACAAGCTCGTAAGGGAGATGTGCGAACCCAAAAATTAAGTGTCGAGAACACAACATGAAGGACCCGAACGTGAGCTTGATGTTGAGGAAGCATTTGATAAACCTCATAGGGTCATTGTGACAGAGAGAGTTTCTTTGAGAGATAGCGTAAATTCCCTAGTGATATCATGGCTTGGCACGAGGGTGGACAGAGTGCTAAGAATGAATGCCTATAAGCCTATGGTTGGGTGGAAAGGNTTCTCATACCCTATGAAATTAAGTTGTAATTATGTAATGAAAAGGGATATATTGTGAAGGACCTAGGGATGTGTATGTTTTCTTAATAGTTATACTGTATCTCTTTATTCTCGTTTAAATTGTGTATTTAAGCAAGTATGGATTGGATATGTTTTGTATTTGTAAATGCTTGTGCCCTGTGGTGGCTTAAGCTAGATCCATGAGTTGTGAGTTCGTCGACCTTGGGCACAATTTCACGTATGCATGTCGACACTCCTAGTCGTTCTGAGTCCCTTGGAGGAGGTAGTCTGTTAAAGCTTAGGAGAGATAGTGCACGTATGCACAGGCTCTCTATGAGGCGGGCAGAAGATGAGAACCACTTAAGTTATAAAGTTGAATAATGAGCGTAAGGGGTGTGTAGAAGGATTCTTCCAAGTGTTAAGTTCAAGAGAAAGACTGTAAAGATCTTAAGCCTTTCATAGCTAATGAAGCTCAGGAATAACAACGAGGTTGAAGTATCGAAAGGGAAGGTCCCTTGTTTGGAAGATGAATGGACAAAATCTATTCAGAAGAAGCTACGGTCTTTTGTGACCATTGGGTACGGGAAAGAGAGTGGGAGTTAACCCTGGAGTCATTCAGACTTCGCGAGTTCGGAGAACTGAGCGAGTTCGTCGTAAGGGAGGTAAAATCCCCAAAGTCTCGAGTTCATCGTAAGGGAGGTAAAATCCCCAAAGTCTCGAAGTGTCGAAGTTAACTCTGAGCCTTAGATCTGAGGATGCCCAGGAACCGTCCCAACCGTCAAATATAGAAATTAGATGATAGTCAAGTTACCAGAACTAACCCTGAACTAAGAATCTGATAGTGGAGATGGATGCCAACTGTTTAATGGGATGAGAGGCCATCACGGTCGTCAGATCGACTCAAATACTCACTGGAGTTACCGAATCAAACACCATCCACTCGATTTAATCGACGGTTGGGAATCATTGTGGAGTGTGAAGGTGAATTTAGCAAACATGCTAGTTCATGGTCTGGAATTAACCCATGTTGTTGATCTCATTAGGGGTGGAAGATCAACAACTAGGATTAGACTAGAGTCGAGTGAGCACTTCTCAGATTGTGGAGGTGGGACCCCAAAATCACTGTGAATCGTCGATATATGAATGGATATCAAGGGTGGGGAATCATTGCAGAGTGGGAAGGAGAAGGTAGTGGATGCGCTAGTTCACGGCCCGCAATTCACCATTGTCATTTATCTCATCGGGCTGGAATATCAATGACTCCAGTTTGACCAGGTTGGGTGAGTACTTCCAGGTTGCGGAGGTTGATCTCTATGATAAAGAGCACTCACGTTGGGACCCCGCAATTGCTTTGAACCGTAGATCGGAAGACACCTCGGTATCGTTCGGATCATGACTGCTAGACCCTGAATAGTTGTGAGATGGGTGGTCATGATCCCTTTTGGAAATCTATGGAGTAACAGAATCTATCAATATCATCAATCTGAGAGAATCGAAAAGCTCAGAAGAGATAACATTTTCAAGAGCGAAGATGGGACCCAAGATAGCAGGACTCGCAAGAGGAATGAAGGATGAGGCCTTTGAACATCTACCAAACTCTTCTAAGTCGGAAGAAGTCAAAATATCAGGAGGAGGAGCGACAACAGTCATCATATCGGTTGCGGGGAGAAGCTTGGACCGTTAGATGAGCATCTAGGGAGGCAGAGGAGAAGCACAAAGGGATGTTAGTCGTTCGATCTAAGTGCATGAGTTTTAACGTTTGTTTGCATGGGAGGGTTAACTTTCCAAGGTCCCAAAGTCCTGAAGTGAATTGGGACCATTCATCACCAAGAGGGACAAGTGGCGCAATATCTACAACACCTGAGTGAGAGCTTGTGTTCCAAGAGACACATGTCAGTAGATCAGTAACTTCAGAGAAATCACTTCGAGAGTTTCAGTTGAGAGTTGAAAATCCAGAAGCCTGGAGAGTCGGAAAGTCGAAGTGAATCTCAACCATCAGATCGAAAGGGAAATGTGGTAGAGATTCATTATCCTTGGGTGAAAGCACCCCAAAGACTCGAAGAGAATCTGGACCGTCAAATCTAGAGGGAACGTGGCGACCGATCGTGAACTTCGGGTGAAAACACTTCGGGAGAACACGATGGATAAGAGTTTGAAATCACCGAAGCCTGAATAGCCAAAGTAGTTGGGAGCCATTGAGCTGAAGGAGGACACATGTCATCAAATCATGGACTCCAGATAGAAAATTCCAAAGGAAATGAAGCAAGGATGATTTGAAGTTTGAGATGTCCAAAGGCCGAAGTCCCGAAGCAGATGAAAGTCGTTGATTTAAGGTGGACACGTGGTGCTAGATCTAGCACTCTGGGTACGAAATACTCCAGAGGAAAGTAGAGGGTGAGAGCGTCAGAGTCCCAAAGTGGAATCTCAATCATTGATCAAGAAGGGGGTTGAAGGTCGTTGATCTGGTCTTGGTTGAAAAGCACTAAAGACCTGAAGTAAGCCTCGATCGTCCGATTAAATTGGACACGCGACAGAAATACGCATACTTCGAGGGGATTTAAAAGTTGATACTTGAGACTCCTAAAGTTCAGAATAGCGAAGAGATCAGTGCCATTTATTAAAGAGGACGTGTGGTAGGATATCTTTGACTACGGGAGAAGGCAAGGGTTGAGAGTTGAAACTCCTGAAACCCGAATCATGAAATAAATCACAATCATTGATTTAGAAAGGTTAGATCTGATCCGTAGATTCGGAAAGGATAGATCTGATCCATCAAGTTCAAAAGCACCATCAAGGTCGTGAGATCAACGGTCCCGTCGCATTATGGGGACCGAAGGTGCATGAACTTTAAAAAGTTGAGGGTGGGCCGCAATCCAGACCACGGTTTTGGAGAAAGGACACATGGAGGCTCAAGGTGAATTGCAGGCCAAAAAGTAGTTTGGTTTCAAGCCACCCTTGGTCGCACCCGCAATTGTGTGGTTACGTAAGGCCATCGCCCAAGGTCATAGCAAGGAAGGGGCTTATTAGAAAAGGAGCTAGCACCCAGACTTTGATATTTCACAGGCATGAAGAGAAGGGTCATGGGTACCTTTAGACCTACACCAGAAAGTCGAAAGGGTCTGCGTCTAATTACAGAATGAGACCATCAAGGTATCAGAGAGTTAGTTGGCTCCAGAATTGAAGATCCTTGACCGGGAGGTCGGACTGCTTCCTCGACTTTCCAAATTAGAAACCATGGATGGAGAACATATCCTTTAAGAAAAGCAAAAATTTTTATGCCACGTGGTGGGTGTGTTAAAAATTGGTATCAGAGCATGGTTACAACACTTGGCCGGCTTGGGCTCATGTACGAGTCACGTAAGGAAGTATTGTTATCTGCATTTACTCCTTGAGGAGAAGGACTGCAGATTGAACCTATGATTTTGGGATTTCTTGTTGAATTTCAGCAGAATAATTTCTTTTTCCCTTTGTCAAAGTGATAACTACTCTTACCAGAGTATAGATATGCTAATTAAAATTTATAATAAGACTTGAATGTGGATAGTTGAATGATCAAAATATGGATTAGGGGATCAAATTTTGCTCAATTTTAAAAGTGCTCGAAATGCGACGAAAACGGTGCCATTGCGTCCATCTCGTCTTCCTGATTCTGGCGGTATATTTACTTTCTCAAACAGAGTCTGTATGGAGAAGATATCGTGATCTGTTCGCCGAGCCAAACAGGCAAAAATTTGATGCTGACTGTACCTGTCCATACAGTCCATCCAGGACATGTGGCAGGTCCGTACAGGACACGTGACAGGTCTATACAGGACACGTGGTAGGTCCGTACAAGACACGTGGCGGCTCCATGGAGTGACACGTGTCAGGCATTTTTGGACTTTTGGGCATACGGTTGGACCAATTCGGAGGTGACACGTGTCACCACTGGAAGGGTGACACATGGCATAGGGTGACGTCAGCATCCTACGAGTCGGATGATGTCAGCAGCATGTGTGGCGATGATGGGGCAAGCTATGATTGGTTGACTACTGGGGAATGAGGAGATGACATGTGTCATTTGTGTGGCGAATGGTATGAGGGCATGTGGCCCAATTCATGGGTGCCACGTGTCCCTCGTTTATTGGTTCATGGTTCATTTATGTAAAATTTTATGAGTCCACGGGAGTCGAACCCTGGACCTCCTCCCATGATGCAACGTTTTAACAAAGTTTAGCCAACCAACGCGCCAATTATTGTTTCTTGTTATACCAATGGGTTAAACTATATTTAACTTTGCATTTTGTTATAAACGGTGGGGGGTCGGGCCGGGGCATAGCCCCAACCTGAGGTTCTATTGTAATACATATGACCATAAGGCCCGACATATGATTCGAATGTGCGTTGTGTTAAAACCAGTTTATTGCATTGTTTTAACTGTTA
>JASDQU011177672.1:1695-13040 GCA_032191745.1 Picea mariana
CATGGTTCATGAGCATTAAAAGTTTCATTTAGATCTTAAGACCCTTTATTTTCTCACATGACCATGGTCACAGTCTCCAAATCCATCCAATGCATCTAAAGTTTTATAATATTTCCCAAATCTCATTCATATGTTAAATATGATAATCCCTAAAATACTAATTTAGATCATACAACCCTTGTTTTCCTTCAATGACCATGGTCAAATCCTTGAGACCCATGCCTGGTATGCAAATTCTCTTAATGATACCTATATCCCACCAAGAGGCCAATGATTTGAGTTTTTATGGTGGTTTGAGTCCTTTTTCATGGACTAGGTCCCTAGAAACTTCATTTACAACCAAATATGTGAGATCCATATCTTTTATGTAAAGCCTCCTAAAAGTATCAATATTGCGCTCAAGGACAAAGTTAATTTCTAAAAGTTTTTTTTTAGTTGTTTGAAGAATATTCCATGTCCCAAAAGACTAGTTACACTCATTTATGGATTAAGGACCTTATTTTCATCCCCTAATCATGGTCAGGGCCCGAAGACCCATCCCGGATACACAAAAAATCCTAATGGAAACCCTTTCTCATTCATATGAAAAATATCCCCTTTAAAGGCATGATGTTGTAGTTAAAGGCCTTGATCATAATTTATGGATTAAGGACCCTATTTTCATCACCTAATCATGGTCAAGGCCCCAACATAAATCCCTACTACACAAAAAATCCTAATGGAAAATTCATCCAACCCGTATGCAAAAGATCCCCTTTAAATGTCTCATGTTGTAGTTCATGGCTTTAATCATGGCCTATTAACCCACTAATATTTTTTCAAGGCCCAATTCCTTGGATTTATCCCCCAACCATGGTTAAATCCTTCATAGCCATATTTGATACACAAATATTATAACAATACCCATATCTCACTCAAAGGTTCATGATTCCCTATAGACAACATGTTATGTGGTTTAGGGCATTGATTATGTCCCTTAATCCCTAAAGGATTCATAAGTGACCCAAGGGCCTTATTTTCCTCGCTTGACCATGGATAATTACTTAATGCACATGTCCCTAGTGAAAAATATTTCATAATGGTACACATATTCAACTTGGAGGCCAAATATTTCCTCTAAAGGGATTATATTGAAGGTGATGTCCATGGATATTGAGCCTTACAGATCCATTTATGGAATAAGGACCTTATTGTCCTCCCTTTGTTATGGTAAATTCCTTGAGACCCATTCATACTATGAAAAAACTCATTATTATACCCATATCCTACTTATATGACAAAGATTCACTTTAAAGGAACTATGTTGTAGTTTGAGGCCTTGATCATGGCCTATTAGATCAAGAATATTAACTTAGGTCCTAATTCCCTCTACTTTTGACCCAACCATGGTCAAGGCTCTAGTACCCATCCCTAATGCATAAAACCTTCTAATGGAATCCACATACCACTCTAATGATAATGATATCTTATATAGGGCATGTTTTGTGGTTTGTGGCCTTGTCCATGGCCCTTGTAGGTCCCCGAAAGATTCATTTAGATACTAAGGGATTTATTGTCCTCTCATGCACATTATCAAGGCATTGATACCTATCCCCATTATTCAAGGAATTATAGGAGAAACCATGTTCCACTTGGAGGATATGGTAATATTAATATTAAAATTGCAGCCTAATTTTTTTTTTTTTTAAATAAATTTTGTTCATCGCAATTGTGACAACAACTTATATTGTTGCGATGCTTTTTCCATATAAAAAATGAAAGTTGTCGTCGCCATTGCGATGCCCACTTATATTGTTGCAACACTTTTTCCATATAAACAACGAAAGTTGTCGTCGCAATGGCGACGACAACTTATATTGCTGTGATTCTTTTGCCATATAAACAATGAAAAGTTGTCATCGCAATGGCGATGAAAACTTATATTGCTGCGACACTTTTTCCCTATAAACAACGAAATTTGTTGTCTCAATTGCAACGACAACTTATATTGCTGCGATGCATTTTCCATATAATCAATGAAAGTAGTCGTTGCAAGTGAGACGCCAACTTAAATTGTTGTGATGTATTTGCTACATAAACATAAAAAAGTTGTCGTCGCAAGTGCGACAACAACTTAAATAGCTGTGATGCATTTGCTATATAAGCAATGATATCTGTCGTTGCAATGGTCGTCTCAATTGTGAAGAAATGTTGGTTTCACTTAGTTTGCCTATATTGCCTATATTGTCATATTAGCGATGATATTTCTTTTTTGTTGCAATTGTGAGAAGTTCCTTTGGGTCGTCGCTCTTGCGATGGCAATTCAAGTTTGTCGCAATTGCCACGTGACATAAAACGATGTTTCAAAGACTCAAGTTTCGTCGCAATATCCACGACATAACGTTGCAAGAGCATCGAAATAGCCGTCGCAAAATGAGCCAAATTTGCTAATGTGATTTGAGTGGAAACTTTGGGTTTTGTTCCTAATTCATGAAATGATTTCTATTTTACATCATCCACTTCATCTATCAACAACATTTCATCATCTATCATTTTGAAATAATCCCAAATTTTGGCTACTTCACTGATGATTTCATCCTAGATGAGATATTTGGCTCCTACCAAATATGGTTTACCTGACATTTTAGTGTTCATCTATTCCATATAAATTAACATCTTAGCCTTTAGTTTATGATATTCTACAACAATTTTGTCTTTATCTTTGATTTCTTATTTTTTCTATGATAATTTTTTCTTTAAGATTTCAATTTCAATACCTTTCAGGTTCAGATATGATAATTTCCTTGATAGTCCAACTGTTGGATCTAATGTCTCCACTGCTTGAAGAGAAGAAGACCCTCCTTTTAAAATTTCAATATGCTTTTCATACATTTCCATCTGCTCTCCCATATCAATCATTTTATTCACAAGTTGATATTTTTCTTCCTGGATTGTTTGTAGTTATGAGGTTTGTCAATGGTCAATTCTTTGGATTTTAAGCTTTTTCTTCAGAACTTGTATTTCTTTGTCCTTTGTTTTTATCAGTGCTTGTATGGATGAATCATATTTCAGATTATCTTCGAGTTCTATTATCCATTGTTCTAGCTCCTCCACTCTTATATGTCTGGTCCTGGTAGGAAACCTTTCATTTTTAACTGAGTCCTCAGCTTATCATTTGTGTCTTGGAGTTTCTTGATTCCAATATTATCTATCATGTCATCTATGTTTATCATTTCTGTAGTTTGTCTATGTTTGTTACTTTATTCTGCTCCTTTGGCTCCATGACTGCTATATTCAACCTCTCTTTCTCATAATATACAACTGAGATCATTCTGGGATGATATGCATCATGGTCATAGAATTTAGGAATTATACTCTTCTTAATGCTTCAGAATTCCTTTCTAATTTCCATAAAATGTTGAACTTGGTATAATTGCTTTGATTGATCAATAGCCCATGACTCTATTTCACTTTGACTTCCCACACTTTTGAGATTTTCTGAAGATGTTACCTCTACAATCATAGTAGGGCCATTTTTCTTTGGCATTATTTCTTTAGGAAATTATAGATCTCCTTCTTCTTCAAGTACTTCTAATTTATGCTTTTTGGTTCATCCTTCTTTCCCTGTCTCCGAATTCTTTCAAGTAGACTCTGAAATTTTCCTTTTGTATGTCTTCTCAAATTGTTGTGGTCTTTGTAAGATTGGATACTTCACACCATGATCAGATTCTTTACCATGGATTTGTACAATGTTCTGCACATGTTGCCAACTATATTGATTTGACAATAACTCCAGTTGTTCTTTTTGTTGATGTTGATAAGGAATTTGACCATGTGAGATTCTTTTTTATGAAATTATGCCATGAGGGTAATAATTCCATGGTTCTCCCTATTGTAATCCTAGAGCTGAAAGCATCTTTTCTATCACCTGTCGTGTTGATATAATATTGAAAATAAAAGGACCTACCTCCTTCTTGAGTTTGAAAGTTACCTTATATTTATCTAGCACAAAATGAATTTCATCTGATTTTAATATTTTCCTAACATATTCGAGAGAAAAAATTCTAGGAGTCATGAAAACAGGAAAGTGAAAGGGAGAAATATGACAACCATAAACCATGATTTCATTATAATGTTCAAAGATATACCAGTCTCCCACTCTTTTGTCTGGGCTTAACTGCAATAGTTTTTTACACTTAGGAAAAATTCTAGGGGGAGCTTCATTATGTATCGTTTGGTATACTTCATACATAAAATGATCAACATACTGTGGAAATTAAACATTCAAAGGCTTCTTCATAATCACAGAAGTCCACTGGGTAACCGAATTTGGGTTACCAAGATCATCTTCAATATTTATCCCTAAATGCATAAAATGAAAGGCTTGTGTAAACAAAAAGGTGAACCGGGTTGGGCCGATATCTGAATCTCCTGAAAGATTCAAATTCTAAAAATTGGTAGTGGATTTGATCTGCTAAAAATTGGTCATAATTAAATTTAGTGATGGGTTTGGTTGTGATTGGGTAGATTGAAACCATAATCTCTAACACAAATTCATCAATTGTCAAATCATTTTTTTTCCCCAATATCATAGAAATCATAGAAATCATAGAAATAATTTTCTGAGAAGTCTCAAGAAAGATATTTGATTGAATGACAACACTTTCCCCCAGAACATCAAGATTTGTACAAAGATATGATTGTAACAAGGTAACCGTTTCTTTTGATTCCAATTCTCTAAAACATTTGGTTGCTACTAATTTGTTTAGTGGTTTGCTATCGAGATTCAATGGTCATATCATCATCTCATTAATAGTCTGAGTGGTTAATTAAATGAGAACTGACCAAGTTGTGGAAATTATGGCTCTCTTGGATGGGACGTAATTCTCAAAACATAAAACTACAAACTCTGGGAAATGATATACTCTGGGTGTTAACACATAGGATGTATAGGAGTCAAGGTCTAGAAAGTTGATCAGAGTACAGTTACAAAAGTCTTTCATTCATGATGGTGGTTGTCATCATTAGTAGAAGAGGGGAAGTTTTGGTGATATATGTCTCTAGGTTTAAAGCCTTCATTTACTCTTTGGTTACTTGTTCTCATCATCCAAATGCAAGCTCATATTTATTTCTTGTAATCACTGTATATTGCTGCAAACTGTTACATATTTTCTGCATTGCAAACTCTTTTCACTTATCAAAGCCTACATTATTGGTATCCTAAACTTTGGAAATATTCAAGTTTGTTATTTTATACCAAAAATATCAATTTTCATCTACCTCTTGCAGAAGTAACCTTATCCACTCTATTTTTTATGATGCTACAAACTGTGTGTTGAAAACTTGTGTTGCGATGTAATAATCCCAAGCCAATTTTTTGCTTGGGACCACTAACTACCACTGTTGTGTTTATTGATTATCTGTTGTGTAGGTGGCTATTGATGTTTCGGCCTTAGGGTTTGTTCCAGTTATTTAGATAGTGTTCATACATGATCTATTCAACATATGCAAGATCACAATAATACTCAAGATATGGAAAACACAATCATAGATCTGACCTTTATTATGAAAAGCATGAACCAGATACAATATAGAGCAGATCTGGAATAGTCCTCAGATGGCTCGACTAGATAATAAATATGAGCTACTACAAAAATCTCCTGACAATACAAAATAATCTTCCAAAGGCTGGATATGAGATGAGGACCAATGCCATGTCTTGCTGGATAGCTGAAGCTCCTCAACAATTCATCCCTGGTGCCAAAGATGTCCAATCACCTCAAGAAAGATTCCCAACAGTAGATCGGGTGATGGTAAGAACAACCCAGGTGCCCAAATTTCCAAGATCCCTCTCAAACCCTGTAGATATGAACTCCTCCACTGAATGGTGTGCCCCACTAGATGGTTGAAACCCTAATAATTCATCCTGGATGAATGAGGCCTCCAAATCTCCTGAAACTCTCCAAAATGATAGATCGGGGCTTAGTTACCTCCCTGGTGAAGTCCTAAGAGAAATGATGAATATCTGAGCTAGAAAATGACTGAAACCAACTTTTGAAGTTTGCTCCTGTCCTCCAATTCATCCCATGCATCTAATAAATCAAATAGCACCTGAAACCCCTCATGAATGGACTAGATCCGATGTCCAAGGCCCTGTAATGAAAACCCAAGTGATAGAATCTCATAAATCCCTGGAAATCTCCTATAACGAATCTCTCTCCAAGGATGGTGTGCCCCCCTTGCTGGAAACCCCCAATGGTGTGCCCTCCTTCTCTTCCTGTGCCTGTGGCTATGTAGAACCCTCCCACACTGATGTATAACCGAGCTAGAATGGTGTGGGAGAGTATTGCATCTCCGAGACCAAGCTTGGGACAAGCTAGGTGGAATCTTTCACCACTGAATCATCCTCTAGGGTTTGTTAAGTCAAAACCCTCAAAACCCCCAAGAGATGGGCCCTCTAGCTAGAAGCCAGAAATCCAAAGATGAACATACATGAATGAATGAGAAGAGGCCCTTGCCTTTCCTTTATACTTTTTGTCTCACCTTGTCCCTCCAAAGTGACTTTCATTTTATTAATATTTAATTAATTAATTAAATCACTTTAATTAATTAATTAACCTTTTTACCTCTGAAAATCTCCTTATCTCTCTTTGTGGCTTCCCTGGCCACTGAGAGTCACTTCTCACCATCACATCCTGTAGTGTTGCTTCTCCCAATTCCAATGAGCTATTCCACTAAGAGGTTCCTCCAAGTAATGTGCCCAAAATGACCTCTTCAGTGAATTTAATTAACTTATAGCCCAAAATAGTCAAAATCATGGAATTCGTCGGAATGCAATGGAACCAAAGCCAAACTGTGCGGAATGGCTCATAATGAATAAATATGATGAGAAATGCAAGCTGGACCCCACAATGCCTCTCAATAACCCCTATACTCTCTATAACATCCATCTGGCTACTCTGGTCATCATAAACCTCTGCATTGTGATGATGTCCCAAAGTGGGGACATTACAGTCCTCCCTGCTAGAAAATTGCTTATCCTCAAGCAATAACCAAATCCACTCAAATAAAATACCAGTATCCTATGTCCACCTGTGGGATACACCGTAGAACCCATCCAAGGATGAACACTCATACACTCTGCCCCTTGGGTCCCATGTCAAGTCATGAACTGCTAGCCCCTAGGAAGTATAACCCTGAAATATACCAACTCCGGAAGTCTCCTGCATATGACACATAGACTCATGTATTAATGAATCCATCCTCCAAGTCTCTACCTATATCCATACAACCTCCAAAAACTGCTCATGCTGATGCCCAAATGAAGTGCTGCAAGACCTCTGTGAGACACCCGCAAGTGATGCGCTCCTCTCAACATTGAAGCTTAATGGAAAGTTAGAATAACTTTCCCCTATAAAGTTCCACTCGCCCCTGTCAGTCAATGAAATGATTAACCCTAAAATCCCTGGGTCCCATGCTAACCTCTGTCGAAGATCACCATGCTGGCCTTGCACTACTCTGACCACGATTATCTGTCCCCTGCATACATACTGGATCCTCAAGATGAAATACCTGTGACCACCGGACCTGCTGTCTAGAAACTTTATCTGTAAAGGCATCTCTATAGAAGAAGTACCTATCCACCCATCTCCACGTCTGATCATGATGATCAAAAGTGAAAATTTTCCTCGCTCTATCGGACAAATCCCTACAGGCCCACTCCAAACTGACCCCTGGTGGAGTGTGTGGCTCTCGGGTGCAACCTGGGTCATCATGTAGTGAAACATATGGCTCACCCAATGAACTCTCAGATCCCATGGAAAACTTGGAAGTTTATCACTTCCAATCTCGTCTAACTGCTCCTATGTGAGACTGATCACTATCAGAAGCCCTCTGTGCTCATATGCTATCCTCCTCATGCTGCTGTCAATGATAAATGTGTTAGAAAAGGATAACAGACATATTTGTAGATGACTGTAGGACTGGAAGGCACCACATGCTTTGGTAAATCCCAAGGATTTGACTAGAAGCTCGTCCATCAGCATCCATGATAGATGCTCTCCTATGGTCATCATCGAATCCATACCATCCAGTACAACTGGAAGTAACCCCTCTGACTATTGGTCAACCAACCTCCATCTCTCATCTCCCATGCAACTGCTAAAATGGTGAAGGTGATCCCCCACAACTATGTGTTGTTGCAAAGGAGTGACATCTGCATACTCCTCTAAGTGTGTCTCCTCCCTGCAAGTCAATACACCCCTCTGAATCCCACCATACATCTCAGCATGTCTCTGTGAGCTATCACTCATCATTGTATGCTCCAACATACTCATGTCATCTCCCATAGACTCATGCTGCATCACAGATACTGGGCGTACTACTAGATCAACCTCTATATGGAGGTCAACAACTCTCGAAACACAAATGGAAGTGTCCTCCATCGACTAGTGCTCCTCTACTAGATCATCAACATACCCTAGAAATGTGACTAAATGATATGTTTGAGTGTCTACTAAGATAGATGAAGTGGATCTCTCACAAATATCCTCAAGAGACTCATATGATCTAGACTCTGATTCTTGAAGGGTTGTCTGTGTGCCTCTCAAGAATCCTCGAGTGCTCTCCAACTCCTAAGTGAGTCGGTCCATCTCCAACTCCTGCTCCCTCAAAGCCTCATGATACATCTCACCAACCCTCAGTAGATAATCCCTATCTGTCAACAACTGCTGGTAGTTAGTCCTCATCATAGATACTCTATCCCTGAGAGTATGAAAATAATCCATGGCAATCCCCTCATCTGAACTACCATGTGCCATTGATGCTCTCCAACAATAATCTGCCATCACTACATGCATGTCATCAATACATCTAGTGGCTTCCATGATCATAGCCTCACTAACTCTCAATTGTGCTGCTAAGTGGTGGGAATCCTAATCATGGTCATATTGAGGTGCCATCTCAGACCCCTCACTGCTAGTGTCAACTCTAGAGCCCCCCAAAACACTCTCTGCATAAGATATCATGTTGAACTGACAACTGTCTACCATGCTAATGGGTACTCCTGTATGCCACTGCATCCCATCACTAGATGCTATCTCCCCCTGAATCACACTGTATCCTGTATGAGCAGTTGTATCCTCCTGTGCACTCACCCTGCTACTATCATCTGTGCCTGGATCCCATATAGAAGTATCCAGAAACGTGATATGGTCATATTGGCTACTAAAGAGTGCATCCTCATCAATGTAGGCTGATCCTGGAAGTGGGTGTCCCATCAACCTGTCAACATCCACAATCTTCTCAACTAATGGAGTCTCCAAAAGCTATGACTCAATCTCCTCTGGATAATCTGTATGTGTAAGGTCCACTGTTTGTACTCCCTGTATCTCCTCCTGGATCAGTGGATCTACATGTATGTGGTGTGCATCCCTCACACAAGGCTCATCAACCCTATTTGGCATGCTACTAACCTCCTCATTTGACGTGGCTATCAGGGGTGTCTGGAATGATGACATATGTGTCACACCCATCATAGGAAGATCATCATCTCTAGGTTCTAACACATGTGACTCCTCACTAGTGTCACCACTCTGCTGAGGTGTAAGGTCATCAATGGTATGTGACATGTCTGCTGAGACACTGGTGCTATCGTCCTGTCCATCCAACTACCTATCCACTATACAAGGGTCATCATCCTCCTCAAGTGTGCTAGTAGCATCATCCTCTGTACAAGACTCACTATCACTAGCCTCTGTGCAAGAGTCACTATCATCATTAGACTATCCCAAATCAGCATCTATCGCTCCATCCTCACACATCTCATCATCACTATCATAGTGTGCCTCAATAGTGTTCTTTTGATCCTTACCCTTGCACCTATGCCCTGGTTCCCATGGCCTCTTACAATAGTGGCAAGGTTGTGTGCTCCTAATGGGCATGGGGTCTCTCTATTATTCCCACCATCTAGCTTCTTATTTTCTCTTTATATCTTCTATGATGATCCCATGTAAAATATCCTCTTCGCTCCAATGGGGATTTCTATAGGCTACATACTGTGGGAAGGTTATTATAGCCTTAGTTTCCTCGCTAAGGCCATGATAAATGATCTCCAAACATGATATATCAAGGCACATCCTATCCATCTCTCTGTATGTATGTGCTAATTCCCACTGGCTGGCAGGAATCTAAGCTCTGATACCATTGTAATGATCCCAAGCCATTATGCAAGGATCATCACTGTTTTGGTGTCTTTTTAAACCTTTCTGGTTGTGGTATTTCGTCAAACACTTTGCTGAATTATTTGTTTAGATCTGTTTACTTGATGAATGGCCTCTTGATTTCAGCCTTAGGGTTTACTGATGTGTTTATATGAATGTTTGCAACAAATAACAAGAAGATACAACCATGGAACATACCTCAACCATATGCAATATGATGGACAAGACAAAACATCTCAAATATGCTTTTATTCATGAAATAGAGGAACCTGCTACAATGAATATGTCGATCTGGAATGCTCAATAGATGGCTCCAAGATAGAAGTATGAGATGCTAAAAAAATATCCCGACAATACAAAATAAGCCTCCAAAGGCTGGATAAGAGATGAGGACCAATGCCACGTCCTGCTGGATAGCTGAAGCTCCTCAACAATTCGTCCCTAGTGCCAAAGATGTCCAATCACCTCAAGAAAGATGCCTAACAATAGATCGGGTGATGGCAAGAACAATCCAGGTGTTCGAATCTCCAAGATCCCTCTCAAACCCTGTAGATATGAACTCCTCCACTGAATGGTGCGCCCCCCTGGATGGTCGAAACCCTAATAATTCGGCTTGGATGAATGAGGCCTCCAAATCTCCCGAAACTCTCCAAAATGATAGATCGGGGCTTAGTTACCTCCTTGGTGAAGTCCCAAGAAAAATGATGAATATCTGAGCTAGAAAATGACTGAAACCAATTTCTGAAGTTTGCTCCTGTCCTCCAATTCATCCCATGCATCTAATAAATCAAATAGCACCTGAAACCCCTCATGAATGGACTAGTTCTGATGTCCAAGGCCCTGCAATGAAAACCCAAGTGATAGAATGTCAAAAATCCCTGCCAATCTCCTATAACGAATCTCTCTCCAAGGATGGTGCCCCCCCCTTGTTGGAAACCCCCAATGGTGCGCCCTCCTTCTCTTCCTGTGCCTATGGCTTTGTAGAACTCTCTTGTATTGATGTAGAACCAAGCTAGAATGGTGTGGGAGAGTATTGTATCTCCGAGACCAAGCTTGGGACAAGCTAGGTGGAATCTTTCACCACCAAATCGTCCTCTAGGGTTTGTTAAGTCAAAACCCTCAAAACCCCCAAGAGATGGGCCCTCT
>JASDQU011177672.1:13085-26479 GCA_032191745.1 Picea mariana
GAATTAATTAATTAAATCACTTTAATTAATTAATTAACCTTTTTACCTCTGAAAAGCTCCTTATCTCTCCTTGTGGCTTCCCTGGCCACTGAAAGTCACTTATCACCATCCCATCCTGTAGTGTTTCTTCTCCTGATTCCAATGAGCTATTACACTGAGAGGTTCCTCCAAGTAATGTGCCCAAAATGACCTCTTCAGTGAATTTAATTAACTTATAGCCCAAAATAGTCAAAATCATGGAAATCGTCAGAATGCAACGAAACCAAAGCCAACATGTGCAGAATGGATCATAATGATGAAATATGATGAGAAATGAAATATGGACCCCACAATGCCTCTCACTAACCCCTGTACTCTCTATAACATCCATCTGGCTACTCTGGTCATCATAAACCTCTGCACTGTGATGATGTCCCAAAGTGGGGACATTA
Source organism: Picea mariana (assembly GCA_032191745.1). NCBI lineage: Eukaryota > Viridiplantae > Streptophyta > Pinopsida > Pinales > Pinaceae > Picea > Picea mariana. Next base: position 13,517 of record JASDQU011177672.1, read on the forward strand.
CATGTGCACCCTCTGTTTTCTGATCAGACCAAACCCTCCCTGACTGTGCTTCACTTTGGTCTAAGGTTTTAACTTTTCAAATTCTTTTTTCTCTTAACATGTGTGAATTCTTGCAAACCTTTAATTAAAACCTATTCTAAGACGGTGCACTACAAACTCAGAAATTGCACTGCGAACTCAACACTACAATGTGTTGCAAACCCTCTGTTTTATGCTTCAATTATTCCTGTATATAGCCTCGTTCAAGTTGGATTTATGTTCTTCTTTTCTCACCTCTTACTTGCATCATGTTCACCCTCAAACTTTTTTTGTGCATATGATTATAACCAGAGTAATGATTTTGGGTCTTGAGCTGAGGTTACCATATTCATTGATTTCTCCAAGGTTACTTCATGTTCCATGAATTTTGTAGCAGGTTCTGGAAGGATTTCCCAGCTTGTTGTACAATTTTTAAAAGTCAAAATAAATTTTAAATGTAAAAAGGAACCTACATGAAAGTTCACAGTGCATGTTGTCAAAGGTGTTGCGAACTTGGAATTTGGGATAGTTTGTAGCAATTAGCACACATCAGAGTCATTTTTTAATCATAACTTTTAAATGCCGATCTGGGTTCTTCTGAATTTTTTTGTGGAGATGAATCATAATATCATGGACTTTATGACCATAAATTATCTTGATCTAGTTTGTCATTTGGGAGAAAAATTGATATCATCACCTATAGGAAAGTTCACAGTGCATGTTGTCAAAGACGTTGTGAACTCTAATAGTTTGATAAATCCAAGATGTAGGAGGGATGTTCCCTAGGAGGTATTTGTACATGAGGTACATGTGTTCTATCACTAGATCAAGCAACATGACCTATTTCAATTTTTTTTTATCACAATAGACAAGATCCCAAAAAATAGGAATTTGTTATGTTTTTGTTGGAATCTTTTGTAACAGACTCCTAAATGGAGGATGATCCTATGTAGCTCCTTGGTTTCGACCTCCTTATATTAGAGAGAGATAATTCACTATATATGAAGGGGATTTTTATAAGGAAAGGTTTAGATTCATGATCTAAGAGAGGAGAGAGTTGGAGGAGCAATTTAGCTGCTTATTTGTAAGCTCGAGGGCCTATTGTAATTAGCAGTTTTGCCATTAAATATTCATGAGAGTTTTTTATCAGATTGTATTCTTTGTTTTCCATTTATTTTTTTATATTCTTGCTTGAATATATTGAAGGTTTTAAGGATCAAAGGTTTCCTTTGATTAATGGATCCCTGAGCAACAAAGGATCTGTTGTAGTTGGCCTGTTACTCATTGTTTTTGTTCAAGCATTTTTCAATCTAATCTGCAGAGAGGATCTCTATTTAGTAGATTTTTTTTTTTCACTTTCCTTTCTTCTAATCATCATCATATAATCTCTTAACCTGATGATTTAGAATGATTTCCTTCAATCTGCAGAGTGTTTTGACTCCATGCCCAATGGTAGATCACTCATCTACAGTCAAATTGTTGCCCTCTTTCTTGTTGATCCACCCAATTTAAATTGATTTAATTTTTAAAATTATGATAGGTATTAGGCTTGTTCTTAAAGAAGTATAAGAACAACTTCTAGTGATAACATTTTTCACGCTGTTGTCGAGGACGAAGTTGAATATATTCCTTGGGATGTACGAAAAAGATTACTACCAGTTCTTGAGGGTGAGCAAGGATTTGTGACATAACATACTGCATACCTTTTCACCTAGCGAATCCACTCCATGAAGAAAGAATATGTTGGTGACTTCACTGATTCAGGACGAAAAAGGCCATGGAGGCTATCTTGGCACAGAGGTTTTCACCTCTCAATTTTTCAGTTGTCCCTAGTTTTTCGAATCTAGTGCCTCCTCCATCATAATGGATGGATTATATTCCTAGTTTCAAAGAAGAGAAGGAGGATAATCCTACCCAACATCTTGTTACATTTCATCAATGCATGGATCAACTAGGCATACTTCATGAGGATGTATTGATGAAAATGTCCATGTACTCTTTAAAGGGTAATGCAGGAGAATGGTATTTTTCTCTTCCTGCTTCTAGCATATGTTCCTTGAGATATTTCCATGGTGTATTCAACAAACACTGTAAAAGGTACTTTCCACATGAACTGATTCTTGAAGATTTTTGTGAAAAGTCTGAATCTCGAGCTCAAATGATAGTAGATTTTTCCTCTTATGATGAACTTTATGAAGGTCTTGCTGAAACAAAAATTAAAGAAGAGTTAGTTTGTGAAGAAAACATTTTAAACTCTTCTATTAAAGAGGAGATTAAAAAAGTTGGTCATGATCTACAATTTTTCAATCCCTTGCATTTATCTTTCATACTACATGTTCAAGATCAACAATTTTTAAAGAATGAATCTTTAGATCTTGAAATAAGTGATAGTCATGTGCAAGAAAAAAATGATCATGAAATGGTTGAAGAGATTTTTCAAGATTAAAAAATAGAAGACCACATTAACCAGTATTTAAATCAACATGTTTAAGACATATTTGAAGTTGAAAAAACTCCATTTGCTGGTTATGAAGAAGAGAAATTGTCTTGTCAACAGACTTTTGTTTCAGGATCATACAATGAGCCCATCATTGAAAAAGATTATGAGCATATTTATCAAGTTATATCCCTTAATGGTCCACCTTTGTTTGATCACTATGGAGACAGTGATGTTGAAGACCAAGAACAATCACTAATTTGTGAAGATCAAAGATTTAATATTTTTAATCATGAATCAAAAATATCTCAGGAGAGGCGGTGTAGTTCCAAAAGGAATATGCCAGATTTGTTTGGTCATAAAGAAAAATTTGAAGATTTCCTTGCAGAACATCAGTTAGATGAGCATAATTGGTCAAAGAAATTACTCCTGCAACTACCATAGGATATCAACAAGTTCACATTCACCATTCTTGCACTTGAATCTGCAGCAAATATTGAACAACATGTGATCAACAATGATATCGGCCTAAATCAATTTTCAATTTTGCAGACAAATCAAACTGCAGAAGATATAACACCGATGCAATTTCCTTTCTTGGATCAGTTGGAGGTTTTTTATAAGTTTCAGGATCCAATAGCAGCCTGGATGGATTCGTCATTTCCACAGATCCCAGATGCTGCAAGTTTGGGCATCTCATCAATTTTTTGTTGTGAGTACATGTTTTTTGTGGAATTTTTTTTGTTCATGATACACTCTCTTCATGTCTTCTTACTTAGCTACAAACAAGGATTACATTTCATTAGTTAGATGATATTATGGCTTCATTCGAAAGTTGATTAAACTTGATCAAGAAGCAGTTCAATTGATTGGAGTAGGAGTAGGAGTGTGCATAAATAATCTTTCCATGCAAATATTTTGTTTTCAGTTTGAGTACAACATTCAATTTGAATAGTGTTGTCAGGTTGCAGTGTGAGAATATTTTCAGATTTCAATAAATGAGAAAAGGAGCTTTCAGGTCTCTATTTTTCAAGGATCAATGGATAAGGTACTAGAACTTCTATGTTCTTGGAGCTTCATAGGGAGGTCTCCATCCTCTTTGGAGCTAGATGTAAACACATAGGTTGTACATGAGTCAAGGTCTAGAAATTTGATCAGAGTACGGTTACAAAAGTCTTTCATTCATGATGGTGGTTATCATCATTAGAAAAAGAGGGAAAGTTTTGGTCATATATTTCTCTCAGTTTAAAGCCTTCAGGTAGTCATTGGTTACTTGTTCTCATCATCCAAATGCAAGCTTATATTTATTTCTTGTAACCACTGTATATTGCTACAAACTGTTACATATTTTCTGCGCTGCAAACTCTTTGCACTTATCAAAACCTATAGTATCGGTATCCTAAAATTTGGCAATATTCAAGTTTGTTATGTTATACCAAAAATATTAATTTATAGCTACCTCTTGCAACAATAGCCTTATCCACTATATATTTTATGATGCTAGAAATTGTGCGCTGCAAACCCTCTATTTTCTGACCAGACCAAATCCTCCTTGACCGTGATTCACTTAGGTCTGAGGTTTTAACTTTTCAAAGTCATTTTTCTCTTCAGATGTGTGAATTATTGCAAACTTGTCATTAAAACCTAGTTTAAGACTGTGCGCTACAAACTCAAAAATTGCACTGCAAACTCAAGAATGCGTTGTGAACCCTCTATTTTACACAGATTTGCTTCAATTTTGCTTGTCTACAGCCTCATCCAAGTTGGATTTATGTTCTTATTTTCTCACCTCCTACTTCCAGCATGTTCATCCTCAAACTGTTGTTGTGCATATGATTATAACCAGAGTAATGATTTTGGGTCTAAAGATGAGGTTACCATATTCATTGATTTCCCCAAGGTCACTTCATGTTTCGTGAAGTTTGTAGCAGGTTATGGAAGGATTTACCATCTTGTTGTACAAGTTTTAAAAGTCAAAATAAATTTTAAATGTAAAAAGGCACCTACAGGAAAGTTCGTAGTGTGTGTTGTCAAAGGCATTGTGAACTTGTAATTTGGGATAGTTTGTAGCAATTAGCACACAACATAGTCATTTTTTAATCATAAATTTTAAATTTCGATCTGTGTTCTTTTGAAATTTTGTTTGGATATGAATCACAATATCGTGGACTTGTTGACCAAAAATCAGCCTGACCCAGTTTGTTGTTTGGGAGAAAAGTTGAAATCATCTCCTACAAGAAAGTTCGCAGTGCATGTTGTCAAAGGGGGTTCGAATGGTTTCCTAAGAGGTATTTGGAAATGAGGGACATGTTTTCTATCACCAAATCAAGCATCATGACCTATTTCAAAAGACATTTATCACAATAGACAAGATTCCCCAGAATAGGAATTTGTTATGTTTTTGTTGGAATCTTTTGTAGCAGACTCCTAATTGGAGGAGGATCCTATGTATCTCCTTGGTTTCGACCTCCTTAGAGTAGAGAGAGATAATTCACTATATATGAAGGGGATTTTGAGAAGGAAAGGGTTGGATTCATGATCCAAGAGAGGAGAGAGTTGGAGGAGTAGTTTAGCTACTTATTTGTAAGCTCGAGGGCCTGTTGAAATTAACATTTCTTCCATTAAAGATTCATGAGAGTTGTTTATCAGATTGTCTTATTTTTTTCCATTTATTTTGTTATCTTATTGCTTGAATATATTACAAGTTTTGAGGATCCAAGGCTGCCTTTTATTAATGGATCTCTAAGAAACAAATGATCTGTTGTGTCTGGCCTATTAATCATTGTTTTTGTTCAAGCATTTTTCAATCTGTTATGTAGAGAGGATCTTTGTTTAGTAGATTTTTTTTTTTTTTCACTTTCCTTTCTTCTAATGACGACCACATAAGATCTTAACCTAATGATTTATCTTGATTTCCTTCAATCTATAGAGTGTTTTGACTCCATGCCCAATGGTAGATCACTCATCTATAGTCAAATTGTTTCCCTCTTTCTTGTTGATCCACCCAATTTAAATTGATTTAATTTTTCAAATTCTGATGGGTATTAGGCTTGTTCTTAAAGCAGTCTAAGAACAACTTCTAGTGCTAACACAAGGTACTAAAAATTTGGCAAAGTCGGATTCCCATGAATAGTAATGGTGAACCAAATCCATAAAACCCCGGTTTGTCCACTAGTATAACTCAGAGTGATCGAAAGGCAAGACAACATCGAAAACATCCTTGTCTTTTTCGACAAGATATTCCTCTACGACATTTATAATTTTCTTAATTTTGATGGGTTGAGATGATTGCATTTTAGTAATCGCAATAGAAAGAGTAAAAAGGATTTAAGTTTACCCATGGAGGGTGTTGACTGGTACAGGTATCGAACTGGAGTGGCGATGGAAAATTTTGCAGGAACTATTAGTCGGGAAATCAAACTCTTTTCAAACTCAAAATAAACCAAACATTTAACCTTTCCCCCCTTTTATATCCAAAATGTATACATGTCATTTTATCATTGGCAAAAAAAAAATAAAATAAAATTAAACCTTTTACCTTTTCTATCGGTTGATGTCATGCTAAATATGTGTTGGCCCCATGTCGATTGCGGGGGGGTCAGGTGTGTTTAGGCTAACCACATATCCTGGGGGATGCAATTCATGGATGGGTGCCATGTAAAAAGTGAGTTAACAAGGGTAGAGTTTTGCGTCGACCCCTTTCTTTATGTTAAATGTTGAGCATGTGGGGGGGTGCAATCCATTGTGGACCATTGATCTGATGATCTGGGAGCGCGATCAAATATGCAAGTAATAAGTGATTTTTAATAATATAAAAATTGTATAATAACAAAATAAAAAATATTATATAACAAAATTACAAAAATTAAACGAGATTTAAATTGTTTAACAAAGTTTTATGATAAACCTTTGTTTTATTAAAATAAAATGAAATTATTCTAAAGGTAAAATTTCCATGGAAAGGAGATTTCATTGTATTTATTCAAAATTAAACTAATTTTTTTTTCTTTTAGATATTTTTTGTTTTTATTTAATTTTTGCAAGACTAAATGTTTTATCAACCCCAACTTATAAATCATGGAAAATTCCAAATTTGATAAAATTTGGACTATGTTACAACATCTGGCTCCATTTGGGGATTGTGTCTCCATGCGAAACACTAAACAACATGCAGACTAAGTGCCTTTTTATTGGGTTATGGAGTCATTATTCTATAGGAAACTAATGAGATAGTCCTAGTGAATGGTATTTTCTCCATGAAATCACAAAAACTTGTCGTCTCACTTATAATATTAATCTATGATTGAAGAAATTGAATGACTACCAATTTTAGAATCCAACATGTTTATATAGAATATGACCAAAAAAGATAAAGAAGATTTCATTGTTTCAAGTTTACTCTGGAGTTGTTTATGGTAATATAAATCTAAATTTTGGATAAGGAGTCAAATTTGTAACTAGTGTTTTATGATTTAAGGCCTTTAATATTTCAAAGAATATTTAGTTCAAAACAAAGTAACTTTTGAGAAAAATAATTTTAATTGAGTATTATAATAAAGATACTCATTGGCATTCCTCCTCATTCTCATGGTGTTTCTACACTGCCAAAAAACATCCATAGCCTATGGTGTAGTCACCTCGACATCACAGGCCTTGCTTCAATGCCAACGAGCATCCATAGCCCCGATGAAAATACATGCATTTCCCACTTGAATTTCCTTTCATCATCTCTTTCAACTTTGTTTGAAAAATTTCTAGGAGATGGGGGAAATCAATATGCTTTTTTAGATTTAAGGGATGATGTCTGTTAATAGAGAATGAATCAAATATGTATGAGTTATAAGTATACTGATAGGATTTTTTTTATTCCCTCATATATGGCTCTATTATTTCCAAAATATCTTAGTTAGTGGTTGTTGGCACAGGGGCAGACCCAGGTTTTGGCTCCAAGAGCGCACCAACAAGCCCTAGCTACTAGCCCTTTCGGCTACACCTGTGCAGCAGATGCAGTCTCACCCGAAGCAGCTATGGGGGGGTTGCAGGACAGAGATGTCTACAACCAAGGGAAATATCAAGTGGATCTAATACTATAACAATATAACATACATATATCACTTGTCAGCTTAGATCTATTCCACAATTCTATCAGATCTACCACAGAAATGAAATAACAGAATAAAAATGACAAAGAACAGGGCATCAATCACACATACGACACAAGATATACATGGTTCACCCCATCTCTAGGGCTACGTCCACAGAACTGTGCTTTATAATGTATTAAGATGAAGCATGCAGTTCTTGTCTGCGCTCTTAGCTAGCAGATCTTCTCTCTTCTCCTCTCTGTCTCTCCCCTTCCTACGCACCCAGCTGCAGGACTTGACCTTTGTACCCAGCTGCAGGACTTACAATACCAGAAATCTCTCACACTTAGCACTTCTCTCTCACACAACAATAATCACTCGTATCAACAGTATGACTAGATCCCACACTATCGTACCAACCCAACCTAGGTCCTCTTGAACTTTATTTATACATTACAATCACTCACCAACATCCTTAGGCCAAAACTTAGGTGTCAAAACCCTAGATACCAAAACCCTAGGTGTCTAAAACCCTAGGTCAACTTGATCCACTTTTTCAGGGCTTCGCCAGCCTATCTTTCCTTCCTTCTTGCGACGTGCTCAAAGAATCCAACGGTGGATTTTTCCTCTTGTTAAGTTGTCCATGATCCTTCTCCTTCCTAATCTTTCATCCGTGATCTCCTCATCCAACAGATTTCTCTCTCAGACTTCGCTCCATATTTTCTTCTCTTTTTCGCACTTCGACCCAGTAACAGTAGCTGTGTCTTCCGTGTAGTTTGCATTTTGCCTTTTCTTCCTTGATCTTTGCTTGCTTCCATATCCAAGGGCCAACAGTGGTATACCTTTGTTGGATAGTTGGTTTTCATTGATGTCAACCTTTAGAGAACTCAACCCTTAGAGAAGTCTGGAAGCCCTAGAGATTGATATCAACCATTGGAGAAGTCTAGAATCCCTAGAGATGTGGATGAGATCGTTGGACAGTTGGTTGTTGTGTTAAAGGTCTACCATTGACTTTGACACATTGTTAAGGTATACACTTGGTATATGGTAGCATATGGATATGATACATCTCTTGGTGATGATGGTACTTGGTTGAGGTAAACCATTGGCATTACTTGTTTAGCATATCTTGTGGTGCATGGTGTATGGCATGATATGGTATATTATCGATGAAATGGTACATGTTAATTTCATGGTTGATGCACTTGTTATGGTACAGATCATGGTACATGTTGGTGTATAGGTTGATGTGCATGGTTTGGCACATGGTATGGTACACGTGTTGATGCATGGTACATGGTATGGTATAGTAACATATCTTGTGATGGTATGTTGGTGACTTCGGTACATGCTTGGTAAAGGCATGTGTTGGTGATGATGGACATCTGGTTGAGAGGTTCCCTTAGTATATGATCCATGTGAGAGGATCAAGTGAGAGGTTGGTCATGGAAACCACAGTTGATCGAGTAATAAAGACATGAAGGTCAATATGCTTGCAAGTAAGACTATCATAGATGGATAGTATGTGTCATGCCATTTTCAGTGATATATGGTACGTCGCGTAGTTCCTCACAATTGAGGAGATATGGATTTGTGAAGTTGAAGGACCACCAACAACAACAGGTTATCAGTTACAACAACAGAGGTAGTGATAGGGTTGTCTATAGTTATATTTTAGGGCAGTTGGATGGGGCAAGGAAAGGGGGTTGGAGCTTCCTTCAGGTTGCAACCTATAAATAGGGGCTTGGAGCCTCCTTCCAGTTGTAGCTGGAGAAATAGGAAGTTGGTGATTCCAATGAATGTACTCTTTGAAAAATAAGAAAAGAATTATGTGGTTTTTTCCCACATTGGATTTTCACATAAAACTTCGGTGTACCTTGTTTATGTGTTGTTTATTCATTGATTTATGGTACTGATGCTATATTGAATGCTAATTGAATATCATTAAATATTCATATTGTGGTTAAATAAAGAAAATTACTAATAGTGATTCACCCCCACTCTTAGTATTCCAAAAATTGGTATTAGAGCAGGTCCTTCAGGAAGTACTCTAACCACTGGAAGGAGATCATGGAATATGCTAAGATTGGAGCACCAAGGTTTGGCGGTTAGAACTATACCTTATAGAATAAAAGGATGAAAACATTTTTACATGCACATGGATTTGATGTTTGGAAATCAGTAGTAGATGGGTATAAAACACCATCCACTCCCCCAATCGACATAGATGGAAATAAACTCAACGAAAACAACTCAAAGTCTAAAGGTACTATTCTAAGCAGTCTAGTTGATTTTTTTTTTTTCAAAGTTATGCATTTTGATAGTGCAAAGGATCTTTGGGATAAACTCCAAAATATTTATGAAGGATATGCCAAGGTAAAGGGAGCTAAGCTTCAAATTTTGAAAGCTAAGTTTGAACAGTTGAAGAGGAAGGAATATGAAGATATTGCAACCTGCCTTCTGTGATTTGATGAAGTGTTCAACACTATTAAAGGATTGGGAGTAGAAGTTTATGATTCATTGGTTGTTCAAAAGGTATTGAGGTATCTTCCTATGAGATTTGATTCTAAAATATCAGCCTTATAAGAAAGAGAATATCTTGGTACATTGGGCATGGACGAGCTACATGGAATATTTACAACCTATGAAATGAGAAAAAAACATGAGAACCCAATCACAAAAGAAGCATCTTTCAAGGCATCCAAGAAGACAAGGAAGAAGCACAAGAAAAATTCAAAACCAAGTTGCATTTGTAGTGATGATTCAGATGAAGATAAAGAGATGTATAACTTCGTAAGAAAGTTACAGAAATGAACTAGCAAGTATAAAGGTATGCTTCCAGTGAATGTTTTAGTTGTGGTGGTATTGGTCATTTTTCTTCTAAATGTCCTCATAGGAATAAAGACAGTGATGAAGAAGAAGTTTCTAAAAGGGAAAAGAAATATCAAAAAGGAAACAAGACAAGAAACAAATTCTTCAAGAAAATTTTTACTCAAAGGAGGATAGTTCCTCATTAGACAAGGAGGATAATGATAGTGACAGTGATTCAGAAAGAGTACTCTTCATGGAAGTAGAAGATGATTCTGAAGAAGAAAGTGAATTTGATCTCAAAATAGAGCTAATCAGTGCATTAGAATAACTCGGGAAGGAAATAAATAAAAATAAGTCACTCAAGGAAGAGTTAAAAATTAAAGAGGGATCTCAGAAGTCCAACTCTAAAGAACTAGAGTATATGATCACAAGTCTAAAAATTCAAATAGAAGAGGGTAGAAGAATTGAGGAAATTATTAGAAGTCGGTTAGAAGAAAAGGAGAAAATTATTGGAAGCTTGGAAGAAAAATTAGTCTCTTTAAGGAAAGATCTTCAGAAGAAATATATGAAGAAGAAGAGCACTAGAATATTGGATAAAAACATTAGTAGTCAAAGATCATCAGATGAAAGATCCAGCCTAGGATACAATCAAGTACAGAATGAGAAAGGGTCGAGATTGAAGACAACATAACATGAAGTAGAACAAAGAAGCTATCAAAATATTGTCAAAGATTATGTCAAGAAGGAATAAAGCATGCCCCCAAAGAAGAATATTCCAGAAGTAATGATGACTCAAGAAGACAAATTCAGGAGTGCATCACAAAGAAAATCATCTATGCTCGGGTATCAAAGATTATTTTATGGTCATTGTTTTAATTGTGCTAATTTTGGACATAAATATGTAAAATACAGAGCCTATCCCAAGAATATAAGTAACAATGCAGAGTATCCCATAAAATCTTATGAAGCATACAACATGAACCAAAAGAGTTTTGGTTCATTAAGTAATGAAGTAGAATGATACAAATGCCACAACTATGGGCATATAGCTCATGATTGTAGAAGCATAATGGATACCTCTATAAAAGAGAACATTGATATCATATACAATAATATTTGGAAAAGAAAACAAGAATAGGTAAAAGAAGAATAGATTAATGAAGGGCACCTAGAAGTCATACTCTTAGGATTTGCAACAATACAATATCAGGATAAATCTACAAGCAAAAAGGAAGACGTTAGATACATGAAGGCTTTGAGAAGAAATGAAAATCAAGAAGAACAAGTGAATGAAAACTAGGTCCCAAGATTGTACTCACAACATTTGCAGAAAAACAAAATCACGATGAATCAACAGACAAAGAGAAAGATGTCAAATTTTAGGAAGAGGATGAAAAGGAAAATGATGAAGAGGAAGATTACTCTGCATTAGAGAGGATATTTTTCTTATCCATCCAACTTGGAGACTCCCAAGTAATATGAATATTGAATAGGGGGAGTCTATGCAGCAATTGTTACAATTCAAATATCTATCCTTCAGATAGCATGAAGTGTTTCAGAGTGTTGTTACAGATGTTTGATTCAGATTTGTTCAATGACACATGGGTCAACATTGTGGACAATTGAGTATCATAGTCATGAACAATATGGATCACATGGAAAAGGATGGATTCCTAATACACTTAATAAGAATGGATAGATATATGTCTGTGGATGAAAGCATGAGTTTAGGACAGATTGGTTCAGAGACTAACTTAGAGACAGTTGGATTGTTTTTGGTAATGAAATATTTGAAATCTTAAACTTTGAATTATTTTATATATGTTGGTGATTTACAAGAGGAATCACCAATGGAAAAAAACTCTAAAAGGAAGAAGGTAAAAGAAGACCTACATTTGATTTGCACGACTTCTTGCAGCTCTAGAGAGAGAGTTAATTTTTTTCTAGGATGTCAAGGGGGAGATAAGAACAGAGGCATGACGATAGGGGAGCGGACTCAAGGAAGATGCCCTTTTCCATTGATTTCAAAGGGGGAGACATAGAAACATTGATGAGGAGTAATGGCCACAGGGGGATCATGAGCATGTTGTTTCCATGTCTAAGTGTTTCCATCAATGCCAAAGGGGGAGATTGTTAGACAGTTGGTTTGGACAGTTGGTTTTCATGATGCCAACATTTAGATAAGTCAACCCTTAGAGAAGTATGGAATCCATAGAGATTGTTGTCAACCCTTCAAGAAGTCTAGAATCCCTAGAGACGTGGATGATATCGTTGGAAAATTGGTTGTTGTGTTAGAGGTATACCATTGATATTGACACATTGTTAAAGTATACACTTGGTATATGCACTACTACATATTGAAAAATTTGTGACGACCACTTGCGACGAAAGTACTCTTTCATCGCAACATGTAAGAGAAAAAGTTCTTTTTTCTAAATCTACCCCATATTCGTCGCAATCTTGACGCCTATAGTTTGACTGAACTATAATGGTCAATGTTCGTTGCATAAGAGATGACCATAGATTGGTCGTTGCATAGGCGACAAAAGTTGACCATAATAATTTAGTCAAACTTTACCGTTGAAAATGACCTAAAATAAATAGGTGTAATAT